>DWEM01003016.1:0-11247 GCA_018245935.1 Agara belti belti | reverse complement strand
CCGATGGAGGGAAGAGAGCGGGGAAGGACGCGGGGGCGCCGCGTCTAGCAGTTCTGTTTTAGCGGGAAAAGAAGAGTAGTTATTGCTTATTCTAAAGATGTGTTAATTATGGTTACGTATAATATTATGAATTAAGTGCTTTTAATCATGTTCTTATATAGTCGAGTATTAGTTCGACTAAACTACATATAGGTATTATAATATGTACCTATACAACAAGAACAAGCGAATGAGCTCATCTTACGAATGTTTGTCCTGGGTGAGAATCGAACTCCCAGCAAGCGGTTAGGTCCTACTGACATAACTACATTTAGAATTCTTTGTTTGAACTCGTAGTAAAGTAATGGCGTGTATTTGTCGGTGTGCATTAGTACGTGTCCGCAGCGTTACCGCAAACATGTCCCTTGTCGTGCAACCTGTGTTCTGTCACCGCATTACCCTTGCCACCAGCGTCCGCACAAACATACAAAGGATTCAAAGGACAGTTTCTATTGTTTATATCCGCATTAATTAATAAAATCCTTTAGTAAATTGGTTTTGATAAAAAAAAATAAAAAGTTTAGTTATAAAATTTGATTATGATAAAACTTCAAGTAATTTTACGCATACGTAATTAGTCATTCAAATGGGTTTGTTTTATATTATTGCGCAATATTATTATATAACTTGCAATAATTTTTACTAGCCTACATGTATGCTTTTCTTTTTTAATCTATATTTTGGTTCTTTGAATAACATATCTGTGCTGTGTTACTTAGACTTTTTTAATACAACCTGATATATGATAATATGACGTACTCAACAACACTTGAGATTACACTTAATCGCATATCAACATAATTTTTTGTTGTTTGTTTATTTTCCTTTTCATTCTCCAGCGACATTAAAGTTATTTATGATCACTAATTAATACGATGCCAATATGCTTTACAATGCACATAAGCTTATTGGGGAACTAAAAGTTCATTTGCTGATTATTGTCATTTTTCATTACCGTGCTGAAAACACTATGAAAGTATTGTTTCATTGAAGAATACAAATACATAATGAACAGTTGTTTTAGAAACAACAACAATGTAATTACCTAATGTTTCAGTTTGCTTTAATTTCGCAGCAAGTAAGCTGTTTTAATTGCAAATTTCACCGTATAATGAACGTAGGTGTAAAACACGAATTAATTGGGAGTATACGATGGCCATTGCTCGAAAACCTACTGACGAAACCAAACCACAGTTCGTTCGCGGTTCTCTGCAGTGCAACTGACAACGCTTAGATTAACGCAACACCGACATTGCACCACAACATGTAGGTATTATTTATTCGATTATTTAGTGGTAATCATTAGAATATTTAAAAAAATAAAAGTAAGGTCTAAAGTAAAGATTTGGGATTAATTGAAATATAAAGATGTGATTTTATTTATCAATATCAATATGACATTATTGTGATAAAATCAACAACTTCAGCTGGATCAGTACCTATTATTGTATTAGGTATTACACACTATCTTAATTCTCTTTTTGGTATCTTTTACTTTCCTATGCCGTAATTATAATCCATGAAAATCATCATGATCCTTCATCAATCATCACAACTATCCAATTTCTCGTTTCTACTTTTCTGTGAACATCTCTTGTTTTTTTCAAATACCAGCTCAATTCTATTATTAAAGGTAGTTGGCATGGCGACATCTAGGGAGTATCGTATAAACTAATCTTATATCAATTGAGACATTAAAAAAAGTTTATAAGATTGTTAGAGATATATAAAAATTAATAAAAAAATCCAAGAAATCATTAACTACTCATTATAACCATTAACGGTTATGAAACTCTGCGCTTTTTATACATAGTTCAAAATGTGCAAAGTGAAAAGAGCAAAATGACAATGTATTAAACTTTCATAACTTTCGCTTCAAGAATAAGCTAAGAATTAAAACCGAACATTAAATATTAGAAACTTAGGAATGGCAGATTAATACGTCTCTATTTCTGAGATCCCCAGCCTGTGCCAATCTTTAATAGCGTTTTATTCAAAATAAAATTAGATGCGGCATTTCAGAGACGGCTCATTAGAATTCAAGGCAAAGCGTCAGCTACTTTACAATGATAATTAGAATTCTGTTACAATTTCTCGTATTTCCCATATAAACCATGACAATAGGCGGTCTGTAAACGGAAATTAAAGCGTATTGTTTTGAGTAGGTATAGAAAATAAGGTACTGACAACTATTTAGGTAACAAAAATGTGTCATTACTACGCGACTATTTTAAATTCGTTCATACGTTAACAAAATATATTATAGTATCAGAGAAATAATTGACATACGCCAACAAGAGTGTGCTAGGGGTACATAATTTTCCCTCCGCCGCTCACTTTTCGATTTTCTGCATATGTATATTAATATAAATATTAAGCTATTCTGTATTGTAATACTGCATTATGCATTTAAATATTGCAATATTGTATATTATATTTTATGTGTGCAAATATGTATACTACTACCTTAAAAACTAAACCTGCCGGGCGGCGCCCAAGTAAACCTTAACAATATTAATAAATACATTAAAAATATTAATAAATACATTAAAAATTTAATATTCTGTAGACTATGAAGAACTCGTAAGCTTGTTTCAAGTTGAAATTGAAATTTCTATTTTTGTGTCAAAATAAAAACGATATCTAAAAATATTTTTCTCGTTAGTTTTTCATTAAATTTTGACATCTAAATGTGCACTGTCAGATAAGGCAACTAAAAATCAGACTGAAAATATCATTTTCACGTACTATGCCCAGCGTTCACAATATATGACAAGTGCAGAGCCGCTGGGAGGTGAAGTTTTATTTATTCATATAAAACTATTTCAAAACAATACGTAGTGATGAAGACCTAGTGAAAAAGTTATCTACATATAAACTGCTCCATTTTCAGTACAGTACAAGCGGAAAAAGGAATATAAAAAATGTCACTATTTACCACACTCAGGTGTCTTCTCGTAATATTGCTAGCCCTTCCATCTTCCTTCAACCCGTGTGGGGTATCATACTTATAATGAGAGAAGACTTGTATAGAACAGTGGAATGACAAAAGGGCTAAATAGAAAAAAAATAAACCTCATACCTCAATCGGCACTATTACCATATTAAAAATCGGTACTAAATTATTTATTATAGTAGATACTAAAATAAATGCTATGTTAAACTGTGATAGCAATTCACACAAACATTGCCGTAGACTGTGGTTATTCAGCTACAGTTACGGTACAAACAATACGCAATGTAAGGCAAAGCGTTAAATATTTTTTTTTGTAAGTTAAAACGTTACAATTGTTGCATTTGTAAAAAGTCGACAATTTCGATAAAATTATACATACACATAACTCACTTATAGAGCATTGATTACGCTTTACCGCTATGGAATATAACGTAAAACCTAAGTCTAACAAAAATTATAATACAGCATGTTAATATGGCAATTGACTACTTTCCGTGCCTTCAGAAGCAGGAATACTTATGAAAATTTGCCTCGAGTTATCAGGCATCTGAAGATAAAGCGATATTTCTCAGAGATACCGCTTGTGATGTGCCTATTTTGGGTACAAACTACTAACGTCAAGATACATCAGCAAATTGGAATTGTTATTATTAGTCCATATTATGGTGCTTGCTTTAAAGAGATCTTCAATTCCGTTCTTACTGTTATATAAAGCATTCAATATAATCAGACGGCAAATTTACATTTCAAACAGAACATTCGAAAGACAATGAAAATGAAATCGATAATTATAACAATAGTCTCGTATTACTAACCAATTGTCGCGACCGGATTAATGTAACAGGATCCATATACGGACGAGGTAACAAAATTAATACAATCTGTAACAATAAAGTCATTAACGTAGGTAAATATTGAAAGCGATTTAATAGTATTTGATAGTTGACAGTTTCGACTTAAATTGAAAAAGAAAACTATTAGCAGACGAGATTAAAACAATGTTATTAGTTTTATCAAAAGAAAGTATTTGCAATAAAAACTTTCAACGGATCTTGTGTTCACTTGTCGAGTTGGCGAGTTACTGCATTTTAGTCAACATATTTTGTTCCTATTTCAGTTGTGTGTATGCTAGCGTAATGTACAGCAGTGTACCTACTGATGTAGTTGATGATGATTCAAATAGCTGATCCACAACATCATATATAACTATTTACGTCGCAGATATTGCTTTAGTATTCGGCCATTTCAAGTACAGACATAAGCTCTGTCATGATTATTTGAGTGTGATAAAGATGTGTGTGCAACGAATAAGAGTATGTGTGAATATGTGTCGCGTAAGTATGTAAATGTCGAATGTAGAAGAGTGTGTACCTATAAGAGAGATATGTATATGATTCTAATTAAAGTTGTTATAATACTTTATCCTTAACCTTTGTTGTACTTTCCAATATGTTATCAGCAATAATCAATGTTATTAACCAAATATCTACATAGTGTTAACTGTTTAATGAGATGTTGAACACAAACACCAACGCAAACTACAAAGTTTAATAGAAATCCATCACAAACTGTCGGATACTATACAATATATTGGGTGTTAATAAACCTAGTACAGAGCCTAGATATTATGTACCGTATCTATCTATATAAAAATCACTTAAATTAAACTTCAGATGAATAGGTGATATCGTCCGGTAACTTGATTAATTCTAATATGAGATAACATTATCTCATATCTAATTTAAGAATATTTTAACACATGTTTATATCCTCTCTATCAATATCAATAGAGGCTAGTCACAGTTCTTTTTATAATTTACATGTATGTACTTAAAGCTCGATAACTGGCTTAAAGCAACGGAGAATAACTAAAATAAATAAATTAGAAATTGGCTAACCCCACCGTTAACTATGATGGGTTAGTACAATCAGTTTACATAATGTAAAGTAAGACCGCATTTATATGTCTCTGTTTAAATGTGAACCTATTGTTAACGGCACCACCGCAAAACTATGTATAAGGTCAGGTCATCATTAGAATAACCTATTGTCATTGGTCGTGCAAATAAACATTCGTCTTTGTGGAAATAGGAACTAATAACTTGCTGCAGTTTCATATATCTAATATTATGTCCGGATTCGAAGTGCATTGAAAGTGTTATTCTTTCATGTTGATACATTTACTAACTAACCGGTTAGTAGTATATAATTTTCGGTTATCAATATGATGAATATTATCGTAACGTAATGTGGCCTAATAAGTTAAAGAATTCAATGATTAATTGTAACAAGTGTTGTACATGAACAGTATTATGTAATGTTATAAAATTATGTAGAGCTATAAATGAGGCGGGATAAAGGCTAACTAAGAGTAAAAACTCGGTAAAACCCGAGCATAAATCTACGTGAACAAAGCCACTGACAGCCGTTAGAAACTTCAATGAGCTGGTTTTGTGCTTCTGCACGCCAGAGCTTGTTTTAAGTTAGAAGGCAAATGGTATAGTGAAATGCAAATACCTATCGAAAAATACTATCATATTATTTGTTTAAGTAGACAGGCTACGTTAAATACTTTTTACAGTCAATTATTTAAGTAATAAAAAGGAATTATAACCTTAATGTCTTAGGCTTTAGCTTCCCAATCAGGGGCACTGAGGTTCACAATCTGACATGCGCGCAAACCTGTACAAAGTTTGTATATTTAACTACACTAATGGAGATGGGAAGCATCGTGAGGCGACCTACACGTCTTCTCCACGAGTTCTCCATAATGTTCTCTAAGGCGTGCTTAGTCTGCCAATCCGCACTTAGCTAGCACGACAGACTAGGGCTTGAAAATCTTTAAACCTTCTTATCATGTGATGCGACCTGTGACCAACAACGCTACAAAAGGTTGATGATGACGAAAACAAAGATGAAGGATTGCATTCATTAAAATGAACGTTTAAGCGCGTGCGAATAACAAAGAGTACATTATAAATATAGAATGCGTAAGATTCGGTACATAATTAGACAGAGTAATTTTACTCATACCTAATTCTATACAAAGTAGCACCTACACATACATTCTCTGCGGGCTATAAGCGAGCTAAAACGCCACATAAATTAATGTCAGCTTAATCACGCGACTCACTTCACATGAAAGAGAATGTGTCCGGGTGAAACTACACAACGCAATACCCACTATATAATTTGGACATCTCACTACCGTAATGAGCATTTATTTATTTACTTACACATGTTTATGATGTAGATACGAGCTTTGGAGTCTTACATATTTAACTATTTCCAACTTGGGTAGCTTTTCTTGACCTCGTTTCACCTCGTCATCTGTTTATTATTATAAATATCAATTTATTATTTATATTTTCGGTTCGATTCAATTTATTGTGTATATTTATTCGAATGACTAATATCAATTAGACAGGTTCATCTGACTAAACACTCGTTCATATGTAAATTAACGCCTGTGGATTTTATAGACACGCAAAATATTTTTCCTCGTATATTTATAAATACCTATATGTATTATGTGGTACTTGATCGATCATACTGGTATCTCAAAAATTCTTTATACGTTTAACGGTTAAATTAAAGATTATAAAATATGTATGCTGTAAAAGTATAATGATAGTCACGTTATAATAAAAGTATGAGTAAAGAGCATTTTATCTGTTTTAATAGAAATACGCAGAGATAATTTTATTGCCTACCAGCGTTTCTAAATGAGTAATGAAATCGGTAGGTAATAAAATGGTTAACTTGGGCAATTACAACATGTAGGTAAAGATAGATACCACATGGCATGAGTACTGCAAAATTGTTTCAGCTGTAATTACACTTTATTGTTCTCCATACATAATAACATCGTAAAACAGATACGCCGGTCTTATATTAAAGGTTCGAAGCTTGTTTCAAATAAATCCGGAGCGAAACTAAAATACAACATAGGTGTTTTATGTGATTGGGAACCTCGTGGAAACGTACAGTGCATTTACACTATACGACTTTTTTTCTTAATGTCTTATCGCAATAGATGTATAGAACAGATTTATTAATTGTATATTTATATTATAATATTATTATTAATTTAAAAAAGTGTTACCAATTTTTACAAATAAGCTGGTCAATAGGAAACTTTTGATACAAGAGAAACATTTCAATTTCCGTTCTCACCACGTTCTTGTTACTACAATACATTGGTTAAGCGCCCACTAGCACCCTCCTCGCTTACGTGTAGAATACACTAACGAACACCACATACATATTTGCCTTCTTTATCTATGGCATGCAGGATTCCTGACATTTTTTCAGCGGCGTTGAATCACAACGTTAGATTTAGAACATTGTTAAGTTTATATCCATTTCCATGGTGCCAGATACAAGTACCTACAGCATTTTTATAAAAGTAATTAATTCGTCCTGATTGTATATTAAAGTAATGTCAATTTTGTTTAAAGTATTAAAATCGTTTTTCCAACAATATGTATGAAAATCAATCTTATTAAGGGTCATTAATATAGTTGAATAATAAAGAAAATTCAACTGATCTTTTTAGTCAAATAGCATCCTATAAATGGCTCGATTGGAACACCTGCGAACACTTTTGGTTGGACCTAGCTCTATATCAGCGAATCGTAAGGTCCGTCACACCATAATCATCGATATCTTCTTAAAACAACGCATATAGTATATAACATTTACACAAGATTATTGGATAGATTCCATGCTATGGCTGTTTCTATTCCGCGAACATTGTATTTCAGCGACTTTTCTATTAGCAGCATAAGCTTAAGAGCAGAATAAATGTTAATGTTTTTAGGTACTCAATGAGGAAACATAATTCAGTAACATAATAACAAAACTGTGGCTCTATCGTTCGTCTATATCGTGGTAAACTCGCGCTACACTGGCCAAGAGCGCGTTGAAACACATCACATGTCATAAAGAGCATTGTAGAGAACTCGAAAGTGTACAGATTACCTGACAATATTTCCCCTTCCCAGTAATATATAATGTAGAAAGCTCACGTAACATTGTAAAGTCAAAAGTGATTGCTAGTATTTGCTCCGCAGATACTCTGAGTGGAATACTGATATGTAAACAACTGGGCTATCAATGCTGTCTACTATGATTCACTTCAAAAAAAAATGTTCCTGTTCGCGTGCAGGATTTCCGCACAATAAAATTTGGATTGTGACGTATCATTTAGTACACATTGAGAGCAAATTGACAAAACCGCCGGAGCAATCAGCGTTAACGAAAGGCATTCAAAGAAAAACGTCAATTCAAAATTAAGTTAGTAGATATGAGCAGACAGGCGGCTCGTAGCAGAGAGGAAATAGATAAACGCAGATTTTTTTCTCGTACATCATTATACATAAAGTACATATATACCTATGTAGCCTGCTTGTTCATAAATATAAATATTTTGCAGGAACTATGTATGCGTTGCCTCTAAGACAAGTTATAACGAAAACTAAAACAGAAGCCGTATGACGTCGTGTTTCAAAAAGGTTTTAAATTTAATACTAACACGCTTGTCCCTCGTGCCTTGTACTAAGACATAGAATAAATGTACCGTCAGTGGGACCCGGGATCGCTGAGCTAGTGCCGCGGCCGGAAACAGGTGCCGCGGAGCCCCGTCTTACAACTCACTAATTTCATCTATATTGTATGTATGAGCACCGCAATTCCAGTAGAATAATGTTCGTTTCTTTGTCGTGGGATTTCGGTAAGATTTCGGATTGGACACATAAAGCGATGAAAGCATTATACTTCATCTGCCCTGTGACTCGATAATAGCATAAAGCACTGAACTAAAAAAATATTGTCTGAACAGTACACTTGTAAATACAACTAGATTATGATTACTTAAACAAGTTTATGCAACAAAATCCACTCATGTAAATAAAATCATGCGATATGTACAGTAGGTTTCGTAAGTTTTTGTGTTGCTAAAAATTTCATGTTATCACTATTGAAAAAGTGATATTAATAGAAATAAAATGTACACTTGATTCCACCGATGGTATCAGTCGGTAGTATGCTAGTGTGAACAAACCTAATTCCTTTTTGTTTCAAAACCTACACAGAACGTGTTAAGAAATACCTAATGGAGCACATATAACAGTATGAAACAAAAATTGTATTGAGTGACTGTTGTAACTACGCGCTACGGACCGAAAATTTCAATCGTCCGCCATTCTGCCTCGGGCTTCGACCGCCAGCAATAAACAGACAGCAATTTAGGAAATTTGGCAGGAAAATTTGCTTCCACAATTTATCGTTAGAAAATGCGGTTAGCGATGCGTTTTATGAAAATAGAAAAAGAAGCAATTAGGTTCTGACGTTATCGTAAGCTGCTGTTGCAAGCTACCGCCCCATGAGTTTACCGCGTCAATAATTTGTACTTCATCTCTTCGTTAATACGAAATGTGTTTTTGTAACTTTTCTTACTCTATTGATTCTGTTGTTTCTTTGTTGTTGTTGTTCTGATGATTCTGTTGTTTCTCTAATATAAGATACCTATAATAGTTTTACATCTCTTTTTGGTGTTATAATATTTATGAGGTGATTTTGTAAAACGTTTATACTAAAATATAGTCGTATATACCTACATAGTTTGATGTACTATATGATAAATAATATAATAAACTTTCTGATTATGTGCGTAAGTAGTAAATTATATAAACGAATAACGAATATTCATGCTGACAGTTCTATTCTTATAACCTTATTGGAGGTTGAAAATGTCAATCAGAGGCAGTGGCCATTTGTGACTGCTGCCAGCTCGTTTCCTTCTCTCTTCTCATAAAAAGCAAACAATTATAAACCGCAGGCGTGACTTGATAACATTACTATGCGGTTTTCTTTTAATTTACCACCAAATTAAATACCTGTTATTTGCATTTTTAAACACTTTATAATTTTACGTGAAATATAATATTGACTTTATACTAATACTGATATTATATTTTACAATTGATATATTTTGTCATGTAAGTATTTATCTTAATTAAAAATTATTTGTATTAATCCCTCTGTCTTGTTCACAGAGACTAACTTCTAAATGTTGATACAGGTTCTTGGGTCGAAAATATCTACACATATGTATAAATAATGTGCTAAGTTTGCAATAATTATATGTAATGTTATAACATTACATTCCTTCAATATTACTGATTGTTATAACAATAACATTACATTCCTTCAATATTACCTTCAGTAATATTGAAGGTCAATGTCTTATGTTACAAGAAAAATTCGTAAAGCATATTTTTTATATGAATGTAAGTTAATGAAAATAAATTTTAGACGTACCTATAGTTAATCTATTGATTATAACATAGTTCCTATCAGATGTCTGTAGCTGATGCAGCTTGTATACTCACTATACGTTACTTTACGGAAACTATTGATTTTTTATTCGATAGAAGCTGTAGATAATGGACGCTTTTATGCAGCATTCGCACTGCATCATGTTCCAACATAAACCGAACCAAGAAAGAAAATAGAAAGTGTCTGACGCTCGTAAATATTATTTACAGATTCTCAGTTATAAGAAAACAACAACCGCACATTATCCCCGACCCTTATACTTATTTCATTGAATACTATTAAAAAGTTATATACTAGAAAATTTAATAACTAACAATTTAATCTTAAACAATTGATATTATGTATAGAAACAAGTGTTTCGCATCAAAGCGAAAATGTATTCAATACTCGGCCTACGAGTAATTAAATGTAAGTAAGTACCACAAAGACATAGTTAAACTAAGCGCAGGCCAACTGTAACATCTGTTTTGTGTAACAATATTTTCACAAAGTGAAATTGAATAGCTATGTTAAATAAGTTTACTATTAGTTTTTTCGTCCTTCCAAATGATTCTCCGCCTCATCGTTGACGGTTTAGTAAACGTAGTATGTCATTATCCTCGGGAAAATCAAAAGAACCCACAGTGGCCGTTTCACATTCAGTCGTGCCTTTTAGAAGGGAATGAGGCACTAAGGCACTAAGGCACCTGCTTTGTACAGGTCCCAGCCACGCCCATTTTGCGGAAGTACGCAAGAGTATTTTAGTTTGTCATGTCCGACATAAGCCATTCTCATTATGAGGACTGATATAATCAAAATATATGCCCTGATGCATTAAAAAGGAAGTTTGTTTCAAACAGCAAACTAATTGATTCAAAACAAAGAAAACTGTAATTAGTCTATTTTCTTCGTTTGATTGTATTAGTAATAAG
>DWEM01003015.1:0-11249 GCA_018245935.1 Agara belti belti | reverse complement strand
TAATAAAACGTGTTAGTATTCGCCGCGGTTCGTGAAGATTGCCCGCGTAAGTGTGGTGGGCCATGTTTTCGGCGTAACTCATCCACTCCAATACCAAAGAGATTGAGAACGTTAAGTTATAGCAGTAACAATTTCGTATAGCCCTATAAAACCTTACTTTCGCTTTATTTATTCGCAGTAAAATGATCAATATTCGATATTACCCTTGTACATTTAAGAAAAGATGAAGTTTAGGGAATATCGCCGGGCATATATTTGTTTGTAAATTGGCGTTTAAATTACGGGAGAAGGAAGAGTAAATGTACTTCGTCCCTGTGCTACTCTCTTATTGGTAACAAAAGAAGACAACTGATTTAATAATAATAAAGCAAACCGTCTTACTATGAGAGGATATAATATGATGCTACTTACAAAAGTTTAGTTGTCTATGCCATTAGATGTATAAAATGTTACCTTTGAAGTAATTTATTAACTGATTTATCTATTTGTCCTTATTTAAAGCCTTTGTTTCAAGAATCAAGTCGCTTAACATTTATCAAAGTACAACTTGTTAAGCTGTAGAGACTATTAGCGTTTGCTCATAATCAAATTTTAACGTGTTTTGAAAATATTGTTAATGTTTGTAAAAATTTCTCCACTTTTAGGATAGCATAAAAATATCCTAAGTATGTAGATATGTTCAGTGAGGCGTCCAGTCATTCTATTACGCTATCGTGTGAGTTATACTAGAGCAGATAATGATAAACCGAGTATTCGCAGCTTTCCTCTGCATTAAAACCTCGTTAGCCTGAAGCTTGATTTTGTTGAATTTGGACGTTAATACAATTTCGGGGTTAGTGGAAAATAGCAGATAGCTAAAAGTAAAACCGAATGTTATCTAACAACGACAATGGAGTTTTATGTAGCATTTTTCGTTTTTAGGAACACAATATTTGTGGATAATTTTTATCACTTTTGTTTGTGTGATACTTGTGTTGCTATTACAAGGGCTTAAATACAACTTTATTTTTGTCATAAAATTTAATAAATCTAAGTATTTACGTGTATGTAACAACGCTAACATGGTGACAATAGGACAGTTTGTATATTAAGTTAAGTTTCAGTTGAAATGGTGTAGCTAATCATAGCACAAATTTAATTGAGACATGTATAGGAGAAGATACTATGTTCACGTTATATTAATATGTAGGTATTCGTGCTAGATACGAATAATCACATTGAAATTCCGTAGAAGTATGCTCTAAAGTTTCATGCACAAATTATTATAATACCTTCTAACTACGTTTAAAATTAATCAATGTTTTTCAGAGATTTTCAGCAACAAGCGATGATACACGAGCTCCTGCGAACTATTGCAACCCCACGATACCACGAAAAGTATCAGCAAATTTGTATCATGTATGTTGATTTATAGTTTTTCGAAAAGATAGACAAATAAAATTTAAGACAATTATTTTTTTGTTTCCGTAACTAAATTGACCAATTGAAATACATATATATGACGTATGTATGTATGAATAACTTTGCTTACAGTATAGTAGCCTTAAAACTAGGTTAATATCAATAAGCGTAAAATTTTATATTCTCTACTTAAAATTGTAATTTATAGTCCTACTAAATGTAAATTAGGCGTTATCTTAATTAAATGTAATTTGTGATTATTACTTTTATAATATAATTTATTGAGAGTAACGTTGAAAGTTATCACGAAAAAGTCTGAAGTTTTGGCTATAAATAAGGGTCATATTTATATAATAAGTCAACCACAGATTTACCCAACTTTAATGCTTTCCTTAGCATGGGTGTTACTCCTGTTAAGGACAAAATATAAAATTTTCTTTACTAACGATAACACTGCGTTATTTCTGTTAAGAATCTTATCATAATTTTAAGTAAGTTTCTGTTAATTATTGGTTAAAACTTTGATAGTAATCTTATCAACATACAGTATATTTCCGAGAACAATCGAACATTTAACAACTTATTACTTGAATAACAATGACAAAATTTCTATGTACCACTATGCTATCGCACTGTACACAAACAAACCGCTCAAATTAAGTGCCCTGAGTCGCAAAGGTTGAAGCCTACGCAGCCAAATGCTATCGCATAAAATCCTGCAAATTAGATTCAGTCTTTGCGAGTTGTAATCCATGTGAGTAACGTAAGTGCTGCACTAAGTAAGGTTGCGTGACTAATGAGTTTTCTTCTATTTCTTATTGTTTTTCAGTTGTTGACCCTACGCTATCGACATTTGCTGGCCGCCGGTGGTTCAACTAGTTAATTATACTACTGAAATGATTTATTCCATCCGATTGTTATACACAGAATTCGTTAAGCACGAAAGCTATTTTCAGCGTGTGTCAACAGGCATTTTGATGCCATGACTTCGACGTACGGGTACCATTAAAAGCTGAAGTAAAATTTATAATTTGCGAATATTTACACATTACACAATTTTAATTTTCTTTAAGAACCATTCGTTAAGTTTTTATAATACGCCCTTTCGTATATTGTTTAATGTTAGGAGTTATTACTGTTAGTGTTAATATTAAAACTTATAAAACGCGTTTTATACTATGAATTATTTCTTCAAAGAACAAGTCTATAAATGAACCTGATAACAAGATGAACTTAAACCATGAAGATAGCCCGCAGTGGCTGTCGACATTGCATGTTTCCTTTAAACTTTTCTGTGTTTCAGTTGAGTTTATTTCCTCCATAGCTTTGAAGGTAAGCTTGTTGTGGTCCAAAGGTAATACTAACATAGGGTAACCATGACATATATTTGAAATATGAATTATTGTTGAAATTTACAAAATCAAAACTGAATGGTTTGTATAAAATGCAAAATTATATAAATACTTACATACTGATATTTTAAAATATTGGCAGTAACTTACCGATGCACTTCAAACTGTAGTCAACAGCTGTGTGTTAACAGCTGCAATAGAAGCTATTATTATAAATAATATAAAGTATATTTTATAAAAAACATGTAAACTATACAACATTTTAGATTAAAAAAGTTAAAAATGAATATCTTCATAAACCTTCCGGAACGCCATTAAAAGTACAATATCCAAGAAAATGTAGAGCAGTGGCAACCCTATTAGCATTATTGCAGAACGCCAGTAAGAAAGCTTCTTTGAAAGTGCAGGAGGGAGCTAAAGACGTTTTACCTAAAACTTAGAAACCTAATGAACAACTGTAATATGGCAAAATAAGATAGAATGAGAATCACTAGATTAATTAAAGTATATTGTTGTTTATTAATCTTGATTGATCTTAATTCCATACCTGTGATCGATCTTAATTTCTGTTTGCGGCTTAGCGTGTCGTTAAATATATTGATGGATAAATAATAACAACTCTGTTTTCAAGAAACAGTGACGCTGTTATGAATGCATTATGAGTAAAGCAGCCAGTGATGCCTATTTGGATGCAAAGCACCAATACTGTACCTAGGAAAGTCAGATATTTCCAGCTTAATAAAACTAGTATTTAAATATAAATAAGGTAATTACAAAATAATTATCATCAACATTATCCGGTGTGTCTCCCAAGGCACCGTCATACCTTTTGAAGGTTTCCCCCCGTAACCAAAAAAAAAGGTAACGTGCAGTCGAAACTTAGTAAGAGAAATCTTTTAAAGTTTAGTGGACAGTGAGTTCCGTGGCATGTAGTTTCCAAGGCAAATTATACTTTATATTGTTATCTTTGGCGATCCCTTGTACTGTGTATTTTTCTGAAGATACCGTCGAAAGGGGAATAGAATGGACGGCGGTCTTAACTCGGTCCGGAATACGAAGATAAAACTGCCGGCCCCTTATTTGAGTTATGGGATATTGACTACGCCATGTCATTGTGTTATACTTACCTTTATAAAATATGTGTTTATACAGTAATATCATTTTACCTACATTTTCATGCCACATTTAAAGTATTTTAGTAGGTATATATTTAAATATATATTGTAATAAAAATGTTAAAACTGCAAAAGTATCGATTCCGTTTAGGTTACTTAATTCTAGTATCTAACTAAATATATTTTAATTTGTGTAATTATTTGTTTATAATCAAATACCCAGATACTAGTTTCAGGTAATTGGAGTTTCCGTTAACATTTCAAATAAATCACCGCCAGATGTAGAGTTTGCGTAGTTTTGAAACTAGTGTCAAGTTTCACTTTTGTCGGCAAAACAGAACGTTTCAATTGTGGAATAAAAAACCTTTAACATAAAGCAAAAGGGACAGAATTGTTTGTTGCCAAAGTGTATTCACTTACGCAGATACGTAAAACTAAAATGCTTTCATAAATTTCGTTTTGTCCGCGTTGAAATATAACGGAGCGCGCACTTTACGAGGAGCACCCCATTCGCAGCGCAATCTTCACTTGTTCCTCGGATATGGTAACATTCAGTTGCAGTTACCGACCAAATTGGCCGCTGCCTCAGTTTCCGTGAAGTTCTGCGTCTTTCTGTTATTTTAGAGATAAACAAGTCTAGAAGCGACCTATTTTATTGTTATTTCGGTCCTGTTCCTTAAGCTAGATTCTCATTAGCTGTCTTGATTTCTGAAAATATTTTAGAGTATTATTGCGTCGTATTAAAACTTGTTCAGGAAAATCTTGTTAAACTGGAGAATAAAACAAGGAGTAGAAGTAATCAAGTTCCATATATATGTAACCGAGGAACTATTTTTTAAAGGAAACAATGACAGACAAGCGAACGGGGCACCTTTCCTGTTACACTGTTTGACTGGGTCTCCTCTCATAAATAAAAGGGTTTAGGTCTTTATCTACCACTTGCGGGTTAGCAGACTTTTCACAAACTAGAGAACACTACACAAAACTCTACTATTTATGAGTTTTCTCACGTTTTCTTTTCTTTTTTCTTTTTTTTTTTTTTTCTTCACTGTTATAGTGAGTGATATTTAGATACAAGAGATAAAAATGGACATAATTTGTAAAGTCAGAGGTACGCTGTAGTATTTCAACCCCAAACCTCGGAAGTGGTAGTCTATATCGAAAACACTAAGTTATCGCTGCAATACTTACTTAAATGCATACTTATCACTACATAGTATAAAACAAAGTCACTTTCTCTGTCCCTATGTCCCTATGTATGCTTAGTTTTTTTAATAAATAGAGTGATTGAAGAGGAACGTTTATATGTATAATAACATTTGTATAATAATATATGCGCGGGACGTAGTCGCGGGCAAAAGCTAGTAAGCTATAAAGCTATGCATATTATTATTATTCGATATGAGAATTTTATTTCCTTTTCCGCAACCGTGTTTACTTTGACATGAGTACCGTAAGTGATATATAAGGAAATCTATTGAATGCTTCATGAATACAAAACATAGGTTTTAAAATTTCACGATTGTTCAATCTAAATATTCGAGTGGTACGTCTAGTAGTCCTACATTCTAATTCAGGGTTAAAACGTGCGAGCCCCGTGAAATATTTTACGATTGTCGAGACATAAGCCTGCGGAGGCGCTCCGACCTTCATGTATTCGTCCCTTCTGGCGATTTGTAAAGATATTCGTCGCACAGTTGTATGAATACACAAAATAGTGCACGTGGTAAATATTTTGTTCAATTACCCACATTCAATTCAATGTGATAAATCGATTTATTATTTTTGTAGATAGCTTTTATCGTTTAGGAGCGGGAATATTTTCGATACCAGTAAACATTTGAGAATCGTACAGATATGCAATCTGCATAGTCTTATAGCAAAAGCATTCCAGTCGATTATTGTTCAATCACATGCTTAGTGTAGGTATCAGGTTAAGAAATTATTTTGTGATATAGTCAATTCAGATTACAGTTCTAAAGTATTCTGGTCTGTTTAATTGCTGGAAAATATTTTTAATAACTCCAAAAATGCTTTAATAACAAAAATTATTTACAAAAGGTTAATAGAAACATCGTGGAGACTTATTAGAAGTGTTATACGTATTATATATGCATATATCTACATATTTTATAAGTATACACATATATATGTATATATTATGACCTCGACCTTAAGCGCTCAGTGAATTTATTAAAAAGTTTATCTTTTTATTATAGCACAGTGCCTGAATTAGGCAGCTGTTCATTATAAAGCAATTGGATGAAAAATTACAACAGAAAAATTAATATTTGCCTTGTGGCTATTTGACAAAAAATATAAACCAAAGCTCCCAAGCCTGTCATGTAAGAGGAAAAGTCATAAAAAATAAACTAGGACAACACAGCTATAACCTGAGGCTATATTTTTTAATCTTAATAAAATTTGTGTTTTAAGAATCAACTTAAACACAGTTATCTGATATGTATTGAAAGTAATATAAACTCTCAATAACATTTAGAACTTTGTTAATAATAAATTATTGTTACAGGATTAAAATTGTTCTGAAAATTATGAAAACCGACCAATGCGCCATGGTAATGAAAGATAAAAATATGCAATTAAGTATCTATTTACTGCACTGTAATAATGATAGATAGGTGTGCAGAGCTATATTTGATTAACTTCTGAATATGATTTTTGGCAGCTGTAAAAAGTTCGTATAAAACGTAATAAGCCGATTCGCAGTTTTTCATAAATGGCAAAGCAATTCACAGTTTATTTGGCATTTAAGTAAATTTAGAGGATCCCTTCTCTGCTGGCATTTTGTTTTATGTGGCTGCTCGTTACCGGCGGCGGCCGCGCGTGAAGTTACGGCCGCATCGGGCCGCCTGTCCGCCGCGCGCCGACTACGCACGCCCACTACTGCACGTCGGTATCGCATCACGTATTAGATTAAATATAAATAATAGTTTTCAAATCGACAAACCAAGTTTTTAAACTAAACACACACATACATGCAGCAGCTTGGTGGAGTATCCTCCAGGACTGTTGCATTTGCGAGAGTACATTGTTGTTTGTACATTGTTGTATAGGTTCAGCGGTTTTAGCTTTAAAGCACTTCAAAGTTCTCAAGTGCCAGTTTAATAACATTTCTCGTAGCGAACATATCGATGAAAAATTAACGCTACGTATTTGGAACACAGTGCGTCACGGCAGCGAACCATGCCCTGGGGACCCAATGCGAGTTGCATCTCACTAGGGCGATATTTTTATATTTTCACTGCATTTCTGTTCCATTCCGCAAAAGGACACTGCTTGTTGGCCGTAAAACAAAAAGAGATACCCTATAACCTGCCGTTTTTTCTATTGAATTGTTGCTTGTGTAATAAAATAGGTGTAAGTTTTCATCGATGGAATGAATTTTCCGGCAATATCAGTTTATGTATTCAAATTATGTACACTATTATGCCCCAATAACTTCGTTCAGCTTAAACTCTTAAAAATAACAAGCCCATAGCCATAGAACCGCGTCATGACGAGCGTCAAAACAGAAATGGGGTTTTAAAATAACAACGTGTACCTCGTTTTGTAACTTTATATGAAAGGGTATAAGAGTACTTTTAATTGTTAATATATTATTTATTGTAAGACAAAGGGAATGGTAAAGATAATCGTAGATTTTCAGTACAGTTTTCTTTGAACATGTGTAATTTTCTCAACCCTGAGGGACTAACCAAACCCGTGCTATTTGTAAGAAAAATACTGAGAAATTCTATTTCCCCTTTTTTCATTTCCCAGGTTTTCACGTTACTCATACAGTTCGGTCCCTTGTCAAATGGAAACTTGGCCCATGTCTTATTGAATCAATTACACTAATGGCAAAAAAACCTATTTACTTTATGAATGAATGTTTCAGTGGCAGGCGTACTTTGGTTTGTTTAGTTTGGCTTTAAAACAATATGTGTAACTGAAACCTTTATTTTCAAATTGTCTTTTCGAATTGCCAGTTGCGAATAAAATGTACGAAACGTATAAATTTTAACAATTTGTACATAATATTTCAAATTTATTGTTACGGGTCTTTATGCCATAGAAGTAACAAAATAAACATGCAGACAACGTGGTGTTAAATAATCATCTTAGTTCTAATAATGGGCTGTTAGGGTTTGCATATAATGTTTAAAAGAAATGCAGTTTTTAATATAGGATGTTTTGCTAATCTGGAGGGGTCCGTAATAAAAGCTGATGTCAAGTGTGTCTGCGTATCATATTATTCAAACCGTAATACAACAATGTTGCCAACTTTAAGAAGTAGGTGCAAAGTAACGACTTTTAACAAATACGACCTCTAACAAAGGACTTGATTTTCTTACTTTGTACTCTTCTTTTTTAAAAAAAGAAAAAAAAATTGTACTCGAATATATGTCTATTGAAATATAATTTTTTTTAAACATTAGCTGCACATTATTAAGCAAAAGCTAATATTATTGTATGAATTTTCTAGAGAAACCCACATACTAATTTTAGAACTTGTTACCAGTTTGAGACATTTATTTTATTTTCAAACATCATACCCGTTTCAGAACTTGATGCTAGTTTCAAAACTTGAGACCAGTTTCAGAACTTCATGGTAGTTTAAAAACTTGAGACCAGTTTCAGAACCTTAATGCTAGTTTGTAAACTTCAGACCAGTTTCAGAACCTGATACTAGTTTGAAAATTTCAGACCAGTTTCAGAACTTGATACTAGTTTAAAAACATGAGACCAGTTTCTGAACTTGATGCTAGTTTCAAAACTTGAGACCAGTTTCAGAACTAGAGCTAGCTAAAGCTTGTATAATACTATTAATTTCACAACCATATTTTCATCACTAATATTTTATTAAAAACATCTGATCAAGTACAATATTTTAAGAATTTTTTCTTATCAAGTACTTGAAAAATAAACAGTGAAATGTTTTTCATTTAGGTAACATTTGAAAACAAGAATAATGGCCAAGAAAACGAACCGTAGTTTAAGTGTAACAAAAGAAGCCAAATGTAAACGAACTTTAATCTATTCCCTCAAAAAAGACACGAGGTAATTATACATAGTAGTGAACTATTTAAAAAAGTTTTATAAATTTACCTTTGTACAATTCGTGCAGCTTATAAGGTGCAATAAACAGAAAACAGAGGTATCGTAAATACAAAACGTTTTATAACACTCGCTCCCGGCGAACTTGGTCCGCGATCGTAAGCTTGATAACGAAAACTTGGATGAACTATTTAAACAGAACAACAACTTCGAAGGAACAGGTGTTAGACTAGAGTGTCTACGTAAATAAATCGTCTCTATATTTTTCTTTATCTACATAGTATATAGAATCGATTAAAATAAATTCGCAAAGTTTATATTATCATTTTAAGCAACATGCTCATTAAAGTTTTACGTCAAGTATGTATTTTTTTATTTTTAATATTACTATTATATCCATTTAATGTACGCCCCTATCCTTTCCTCCTTCTCTACTTTTTATTTTTGTCAACTTCCTAAATGTTGGCGTTTAGGAATGGCTTTAAAAGATAACGTCATTTATTGTGAACCTGCTGTTATTTTTTTGTATTTGTTATTTCGTGTTTTTTTGTCATGTACAATAATGAGTAATTATTATTTCTTTACACTTATTAAGTAGTTTTCTTGTAATATTGACGATTAAAGTTATTTTGTCTTGCTGCAACATCTCAGAATTTCTCTCGGGTAAATAGGCTTGTACTGCTTTGATAGTGTTCTATTTTCGTATATGGTGTGATTTAGTGGTGACATATGTCACATTTCACTCAGATTATGGTCGCCTTAGACTTCAGAACCAGACATTATTGTGATGTGGCGGCTATCAAAGCTGATTGCATTAATATCAGCATAACGATTATATCTACGGTGAGATATATGTTTCGAAATTTAAAAAATCTGTCAAGCAGAACAGTACACAACAACATTAACAAATAAGAAGAACATTTTCGTAGTTTGGTTTCTATTGAATGGGTATAAAACTAAATTTTCATCCTGATGAGAACGGGCTGAATTAGTCACACACAATAAACTGTCACGTGTGCTCATTATCGAACTAAAGCTATATCGCAACATTGCAAATTTTATTTTCCCATTTTAAAAGCGCGCTGAAATATATTTCTCTCACGGTGCTTTTTCCACTGCTCTACCTTAGCTTAAGCGGCACCTGAAGACAATGGATGATAGCTTTAAAATCTATCAAGTTGGCCGAGTAACTTGGTGTTGAACAGCTACATACATATATATGAATATCGTAATAATAACTTTTAGTCTTGTTTTGTCTTTTTAGTATCTCGTTACGTGTAAGAGAACAAAATAAATTTCGGTTAAAAAAGTATGAACGTAACAGGTTGGGATTGGGTAATATATTGAAACATCATTTCGTTAATCGAAGTGCACACCAGAACCGCTGCGGTACGACTGTGACAATCTGACAGGTTACTGGGACCACTGACACATTGCTCGAATATCTGACATATTACTCAGATTTCTGCTACGCCTTCAAACCGGCAGCCGTTATAGCATTGTGACATCCTGATTTATGCTTCTGTAAATGTGCTATTTGGCTGTTTAAATGTTTTAACATTGGTCTTATAAAGTGCTCATCGCTATTGAAGATTCTCATCAATATGTAAAATAAAAACAAGTCGTGAACAATTCACTAATTTCTTACATTATATGAAAGTTGCAATTAAACATTGAAATGTACTCTTGAATATTATAAAAGAACATGAACTACAAGTCTTCGAAAAAATATCTCTATACACACGTACATAATGAAAATTTCTTACTTATTTCTCTATTTTGTGTACATTTGAGTTATTTAGCGGCAAATGTGTGAGTACGAAGTTGGTCCGTTCAACACCGTGACAAGCTTACATATATGCATTATACAGCATTCACAACATGTGCAATATTATAACGCAAATGTGAGCCAGACTGTACCTACGCAATAGCCTGTAATAGTGTGATTTAATGTAGCCGTTACACTTTATTTAGCATCACGATTTATTTTCCGGATAAGTATACTGATCTAATTAGGTTGTTGTTCAGTACCATGTAGGAGGATATAATATAATATTATTGCAAAATACAAAAGGCACAAAACAGTTTCTTAAGACAAAACGAAAAAGGCAAAAACGTTTTTCAGTATCTGTACATACAAAGATTAACGATAATATTTCGATCAATCTACATAATATACTGTACCATTTACGGTTTATAAATCTTAGATATTAAAATTAATTATTTAATATTACGTACAATAATACACGTAATTTCACGCCTGTATTCCCCGAAGGGGTAGGCAGAGGAGTGTAGTACACCCCCACATTTCACCAGTTACGTT
>DWEM01003014.1:0-11251 GCA_018245935.1 Agara belti belti | reverse complement strand
CACCGGGCACACATCCAGACTCCGAGTCACTACTAGAAATTCTAAATTAGAAAAATCCAACAGTACCCGACCCGGGAAAAGTTAAAATAGGATAGTTAAAATATTATTACTGATAATACTTATATAGATATTTTTTATTACACCAAGACAACACAAACAAATGTGCTCATCACACAAACTATTGTTCTGGTTGGAAATCGAGCCCACGACCTCCAATCTCAGTCTCTACCACCAGACCGCGAGTGAACGTTTCGCTGCGCTACTCGAATGACTTACCAGAAAAGGCGTTTGCGGAGCTAAAGCTGATCCAATTCTGCCCAGTGTGGAGCAGACGGCGAGCAACGTGGTCCGATAGTTCGTCGGGAACACTTCGGCGGCGAACACGTACAGGGAGTTGTATGCAAGCGTGATGAAAAACTTGCCGCCGAGATAGAAGGTGGTCGACCAGTTTCCGGCTAGAAATGAAAAAGGACATTTATGTGAATTTTCGACATTTCGCGTTTGAATATATATTGATATATGTAGCCTAAGTTACTCGTTATTACATCAGCTGTCTGCCAGCGAAAGTCCCGTCGAAATCGGTCCAGCCGTTCCAGTGATTAGCCGGTACAGACAGACAGACAAACAAAAATTTTAAAAAAATGTTATTTTGGTATATGTACTGTGTATGAAATAAAAAGCTATTGAGTAAATTTTAATATTACAAACAGGCATTCCAATTTTATTGTATTTGTATAGATATTCTTGATCAGAATTTGTTTTGGGATGACTGCGATAAGTTAAATACGTGTAAGTCTATCTCTTTCGACTGTTATCTATAAATCTATGAGTTCTTTTAAAGTAGACTGAAACCACACAACATGTTATGTGATACACCTCAGCGCGCATCACATCTGTGCGAATTCGAAATGCGAAATAATGTTTACCAACAGGGCTTTGTGTTTGATGGAAAGCCGTAAATTATTGTGACTGATCGTTTAACGATAGAGCCAATGAATTCGAACCAGTAAGAATACCGAGATAAAACTATCGTTCTTTTTATACACAATTTTATCCCCTTGAGGGTAGAATTGATCAAAATCCTTTCTTAGCGGATACCTACGTCATAACATCTACCTGCATGCCAAATTTTAGCCCGATCCGTCCAGTTGTTTGGGCTGTGCGTTGATAGATCACTATGTCAGTCAGTCAACTTTGAGTTATATATATTTAGATAAAATTGTGAAACGGAATTCATATGTCATACGAAATGTCATTGGTCTTGTTAAAATAGATTAATTAGAAATGCATTAGAACGGAACGTGATTTTTTTCGTACAAAGCACAGATATAAGACATGTATTCACACTTTTTCATTAATAAATAGTCCAATATTTCATGTTAGTATAAAATCGTCAATATATTTTTATCGATATCGATGCAACGTTTAGTATCGTAGGCGGGCGGCACTAGCGGATGCGCCCGGCGCCAGTGGAACCGGCGCTTTGGCAAACAAACCGTGTCCTTTCCATCAGTGCGTTGGAAAAAAGCCGATTGTTAATTGTTATGCTAATAAATGATTTCTATAGCGTTTCGCGTATTGTTCGAGACACGAGTGGAAGACGGACGGCGTGTTTGTCATAGTTTTATTGTTTTGTTTTGCTTTGTTCTATGATTTAGCGGTTCATTGTTCTATTGAAGTTTTTTTAGAGCATATTGTTTTACAAGTTCGTTGACCTTTTGCTGCGTATCGATTGACATTTAAAAATTACTAGTATAAGGTTAATTACAATTGCTTTTAAGCTAGTAACGGAAAGGGTCAAACTAACACAAGCCTATTACTCAGCCTATTACTTAATACCTTTAATACAATTGCCTATTACTTTAAAATATATATATATATATTATCAACAAAGGATAATGGATATTTTTCTTTGAAACATAGTTTAAAACTTGTGTATTTTGTCACTGTATCTTCGTCTCGTCTAGTTAATCCAAGACAAATTTTACATTAGTAACGGACTCTGTAACAACATACGAACTAACAATGGTTGTAGGTATGCATACTGAAATACTGCGGCGACCTTTACAAGCGTTTCCCTGCCCAGATTTGCTGAAATATATCAGTTCACAAGGGCACTGCTGCCAGTCTTTATTGCTATCGCAATAAGAAGGAAAATCGCCCGAATTATGTGCCCTGTTAAAAATTCAACTCTACGAAGAAGTCAATTCATCAGTACACATATCGAAAAGCGTTTATGATTAGGCGGATAAAGTTCAAAATTGTATGCTCGCAGACGCATAGATAAAAGATAGCAACAAAATACGAAGTACTTGCAAGTCGACGTAGTTGGAAAGTCTATGTGTAATTGTTATCGAAGTGACTATTGTCGATGTTATCAACAAGAATAATGCCCATCTCGCAAGAGGATAGCCAACATCTGGATCTCACGACCGAGTACGGAAAACATTGGTTCTCATGAAAATGTATCACGATTTGGTTCCATACGATGGGGCGTTAGATATTGCTATGAAGAAAGGAATATTTTAATGCAACGCAATATGTAAGGCTTTCAGTATTTGTGACCGGACAGCTGATAAACATACATATATACAAATAATATAAGTATATAGATATTTTTATTACAAACACCGCAGACAAACGTACTCATCAGACAAATGTTTGTACTGGGCGGTAATCGAACCCGCGACCTCCAGTTTCACAGTCAAGGTCTCCAAACCACTACCACGAGGCTAGTCAATTGTAGCGAGTTTATCGTATTCTGGCACTGGGGCTAGTCATTCAAAGGCTTAAGATATATACGGCACTAAATTTAGTCTCGATCTTACTTGCACACCTTATTTGGGTATCTACTATTGTAGGCTTAATGAAGTGAACATTTAGCATTGTGCCGCGGTTATATCGGTGTAACATACCTGTAACAAAGAAAATGAAATTTACGTAAATTGTGTTGTATAACAGAAGAAAATTCAAAATTCATATACCTAGGAACATACTTTATATAGCTAAATCATGTATGTATGGTACTAGTAAGACCACATGGTCATCTCAATCTAATTTAAGCAGAACTTAACTTATGGTAACCGGGCAGCTGACAAAAACTTACGATAAACATATATGTAATACTAGCTGCGCCAGCGACTTCGTCCGCGTTTGAATTTAATTACCCCTATTATTGATTTATGAGATACTAAGAGATTTATAGCCAATTTTATCCTAAATAGATCCTATGTGACTTTTAATACCTCCAAGAATATGTATACAAAGCTTCACGATGATCGGTTAAGTAGTTTTCGCGTGAGAGCGTAACAAACAAACTTACATTCACATTTATAATATTAGTAGGGATACCCATAACGAAAATGCATGTTCATTACACAAACACTCTATGTGGTCTGGGTGGAATAGAACACTCGACCATCCGTTTAGCAGACGGGGTCACTAACCACTACACGATGAGCCCATTCAAGGGTATAATAACACGGACGATAACGAAGTAGCCGTAGCTCTATTTAACAGAAGAGTCACAACTGACTCAGCTAACAGGATAGAGAACTCGTGTATTGAAATGGCGGTACGCACGAAAACACCTTGATTATAAAAAAATTGACAAACCAAACAAAACAAAAATGATGAGTGGAGGAAATGGAAGAGAATCTAACTGAAGTATAGCTACAAATTACCAAACTTAATTTAATTTCCAAAGGCACGTCTTTGGAACCATCAATATATTTTAAAAAAAGAACATTCTAAACTTTTATTATAACGAGGAAATATTTGATTGTTTGTTTGCATTTAATAGGCTCTGAAACTACTGGACGGAGAAAAAATCTTTCATCATTAGAATCCTACATTATCTCCGATGAATATAGGCGATAGGATATTTTCAAAAAAGTTAGGGGTCCGTATGAAAAATTCGATAATGTAACCCAACGTGTGAAAAAAATATTTTTAAAATCGTCATATCGCGTAGGCTGCGGAAATTATTGACAATAGAGCATAGTGATGTACTACCGTGCAAAGCCGGGGTGGGCCGCTAGTGTATTTATAATACGCAATGGGATGCCGATGGTTGTACGGACAGCGGCACAGTAGCCGCCGCGCCAGAGCTGTTGTTTATTATACCAGCCCGTTTGTTATAACTTGTAAACAATCCTCGCTTTACGCGCCACTGTCCGGGGAAAACAAACACGAATACCAAGTAAGGTCCGCATACAATATCTATACGTATAAATAAAATTGAAGTATCTGTCTGCGATTTCAAAAATAACTGCGTATTCTCATTGGCTTATAGCTATTTACAGTAATCCAAAACATAAACAATCTTTTTAAAACTTCTGTCTGCCTGTCTGTCTTTCTGTTTGTAAGGGCTAATATCTGGAACCGCTGAGCCGGCTTTAGTGGGACTTATACTGAAAGATAGAGGAGGTTATAAGGCAGCGTATGGGCTACTTTTTATCTTTTTTTTAATCTTTTTTTTTCAGCTAGTATTTAATAATATTAAAACAACATCTACGAACATAATCTTCCAACTTACTAAGCTGATACCATAGCAGCAGAGTATGACAACGTTGAGGACCCGCAGTGTAAACCATTGCACCAAGTCTAAGGCATCCCATCAATAACAACAACCTACTATGAGAAGCCGACGGGGGAGAAGAAATCAAATAGTCTGTCATATTGAATTTCAAGTGCTTGGAATTCAGGAATGGGGTAAAGTCCCACTGTCCCTTATGTTTTATGACAAAGCGTACCCATAGTCCCGATAAAGGCTGCAGAGAGAAACGGCGAAGACTTTTAGTTGGTTGCAGTATGGTAGCCGGTGAAATATAGTAAGAAAGAAATGGACAAAGGAAAATGTTCGTATAAAAAATCATTACCAAAAAAATAAACCATTAAAAAAAAAAAAGAAAAAAAATATATAAAAAAAAAAAATGTGTTTAATTTTTCGACGGTACAATATTTTTACTTGTTTACATTCTCATCTGTCGTCGTGCGCCGCTTATGGCTTTTACAACCATAACACGTAGAGCTCCTACTCGTTTTTCACGTTTAAGTTTTCTATTCGTTAAGGGGTAAATGAGGGTCAAAGCTGGGGTCTCCGTAATGTGGTTGGCTCTGTTTTTAAAATATCCCGGGCGCGCCTTTTCCAGATTGTTCTATTTAGAGCCGACATCCCAGTCAAGTTTATTTATAATAATTTGAGACGGACATATTTTTTACAGAGAACTCTAATAACATGCTCAGAAATTAAGTTTAAAACGATTGATATAATTATAAACACGAGTGAAAAATATATTAAAATTGGCTCCATAACTTATTACGCTCTTCACAAAACGTTCAGATATAGAACTATTAAACCGGGCATTTAAAATATACGTACATAGTTGTTTTAAACTAAAACAAAAAAAAATACCTTTAATTCCTTTCATCATAAGCATTATTTGAAAAATAAGTAGCCAGTAAATGCGATGTAAATGTCGTTGGCTAATAAAGGTCGGCCTTGTGAACAAAGGAGGAGCTAAGTTGTCCAAACTGACCCAGAAACCGCAAATCCAAGGCAAATATAAATAACGTTCGTACTTGGAACGGGCGTACAAAGGAAAACAGTGGCAACTATGTTCCAAAGACCAATTTAGGCGCGGCGCACACGAAACAATACACCAAATAAGTCTCAGTTATGCTTCTGTAATGCAAGAACTAATCCGGGAGAGTTCGATTGTCTATATTACAGGCCCAGTTTAGGCAACTGACAAGAAGCTCATTCTTAAAAATCTACTAAAAGAATAACTTCACGAACAGTATCAAAATTTGAATGTAAATAGTTTGTTATTATTTAAAAAACCATCAATCGGAATGTCAAAGGTTCAAAATAAGAACTCTTATGGCAGTCCTTAAAGAATTACGGCATCGTATTGAGGATGTGAAGACGGTCAAAAGATAGGATATTAGTATTCGAGAATACTAAAAATTGCGTCGCAACATCGCTACCGAATACAATATGTGGGTGAGATGATTTTGTATGGAAAGGGTTCATAGTATTCAAAATAATCGAATTGAATCGAAGGCTAGACCTTTGGCGGAACGGCAATATCTCCTAGCGACAATATCTATATCGGCTTATCTCGTATAGCTGAAAAGCCAGCTGCGTTTAAGTATTGATCTGGAACTTGATTTGATTAGAGATCTTCAATATTAGCGTCTTTAATTTCACAAATCATATGTATGCCATTTATTTTTTAAACAGAAGCGGGTCGTTACAAACGTCGTAAATACGCGAACATAGCGTATTGTTGAACTATCCTGTGTAGTGCCCGAGCTCCGAGCATGAGGCACAAGGTCGGGTTAGAAAAACATGGTTAGCACGCAAAGCGAGCGGCTAGTGGTGAACAAATGGACTGTGTTTAACGAAGATATCATTGAAAACGCAACGAGAAACACTAACATAAATAAAACGAACACTTTAACGAAGACGTATTTGAAACAATAGTGGAAGAAGTTGTAAGGCGAAAACAACGGCTACTAAGACTACCTGTATATATAGTACATGTAGATAATGTTACTAGCCTTTGTTTATTTGGTGGGTTATCCCGGCACTATCAGCTTCGCGGTTCCCAGTGCAGGCCTAGCAGCCTCCAGCTAGGTATTGTAGTGAGGATAAGAAGAAATACTTTCAGCATTTTCTGAAGATTTGGAGAAATAGTTGCTAATTATTTACCCAAAAGTAGTTTAAGAGGTTCTGTTTTTTTACATATAAAAACAAATTACATACTTTAGGTGACCGGATAGCTAATAAATCTATATTAATTTAAACACTTAGATTTTCTTATACTGTGACACAGAGCAAATATTTGTCCATGTTAGCGTTCGAACCCCCAAAAACTCCGCGCAGTAGTCACATTCATCAACCACCTGAAGAACAAGCCAGTACGTAATTTCTAAAAGATGTAACTCATTTCAAAAACCAACAGATTTACAATTTACTATCTAGTGGTTTGCGAATTCTAAACATATTTATGCATTTAACTGCCGTAACAATTCTTAAAAGTTACATTTTACGCAAGAGTTTAAGAATGATCTTGAGAGCCATGAGAAAATCAATACGCCTTGTAATCGTAGAGAATAGACGTTTTTCACAGTCTCTTCGAGACACGCGATAGACCGATAAAACGAACGGCGAGCCCATGCCGGCCGCCTGCCAATTGTGACGAGAAAACAATAAACACGACTATAATAGCTGCAAACTAGAAAATTACGTTGCTTGTATAAATGGCAAATAAATTACGGATTTAATGAATAAATTATGAACAACGTGGTGCGCCGCGGGAAAAAATAGCGCTGAAGTGCGGCGCCGGCGCCAGCCGAGGCACAAGGATAAGCCATGCACGCGCTCGCCGCGCTAGAAACCGGATTCGGCTCTCGATCTTTTATACACCGTAATGGACTGCAATAAGGATTAAAATAACAAGACAACCAACAACAAATACGACGTTCCGCTAGGAAACGGAGGCTCTGAATGCGCTCATGCGACCGTAGCGAGTCATTACGATACTTCGAAAGTGCTCCTTGCGTAAAAACAAACAAATAAACACTCTATCGCAGCACGATAAAGTCGTATTTGTGCAATTCAAACCACTAGTGTCCCTTTCGTTTGACATACGAGCGAGCGAGAGGTGCACTATAAAAAATGTATCCGCAAACGCAACGATCCCGTTCGTTTTGACACGTTACATGCGGCGGGCGAAGTGATAAATATCTTAGTTCGGACAGATGCCGGAGCTGTTACCTACGTAAATTCAATTTAAATACGCCTCGCGGCGATAACGCGGAAGAACGGCGCGACTTAGATACGTACACGGCATTAAGCGTGAGAGAACAAAGATATGTAAGCACCCAAATCTTGTGGACAAACCACTTGGAACGCTCCACGACGAATAAATAATACTCTCAGCGCCTAACGTGCACTTAAAAGCGCTTACTATTAACTGAATAAACATACGGAACACGGATCGATTGTCTGAGAAAATCTCGAAACGCGCATATCGATGTTGTAATGAAGCATCGTAAGTACGTGCCGCTTATTTATTCCCGTAGCAGGTGCGCTTGAGAGACGAAAAACATAAATTCCGATTCGATAACAGACGCTAGCCAGCCGTCGACCATACTCGAATATGAAATCCAGCGTTATTTAGAGCGAGCCGCCGTACGCACACCAGTAATCTCAGCGCTCGCGTTAATGTACATACTTTTAAAACGACTAAGAATCTTAACTAGAGCGGCAAAATCCCAGACGCCGTGCGCCCGAGACAAACAAGCGACCGCAGCATAGTTATCTAAACAGAGCCCACGCCACTAATCCCAAAAGACACTCGAACCTCTCGGGCCATGTTTTATTATCTGAAGTTCGGCCCCGCTATCTTTGGAAGTTGTCCCGATGCTACAAAAACTACAAAATCTTATCGAACGACACGAACTTCAACTTAGGCCGGTCCCTATTTTTACCTTCGCCGAAGCTTTCAGCCATATCGGCGCTCACGGTCCCGATGAGATTTATAACTGTCTGGATTTACAGGTTGCCGGAAGTGTACATTAGGTAACGGAAACCTGGGAGTGCTCCGAATCGGTAATTTTAAACCATAAAAGAGACACTCGCAATACAATCGAGAAGCTCTTAAGCAATTGAGGTAGATTTGAGCTTAAAGAGTACATAAATAGATGATAATAACGCAGATGAAAGGAGGAAACAGCCAGTTTAAAAGCTGATACTATTTAAAAGTGTCGGAACTTTACATCTGTTGAATTCTTTTAAACACTGGAACGAAACATGTATGATAACATTTATCAATCATTGTAATGTTTCATGCAATTGAAAGCTCTTAAGGCTACGAAGATAGCGAAGCCAGGCTCTTGAAATCCATTAGAGAATAATGAGTGCCCGAGGAATGTCAAGTGACAATGTTTGATGGAGAGGCTGGCTGCTAACAGTGTCATTGACAGGTAGATGAGTCATCGTCAAACAATGCACCGTAATCTAAAAAACTAAGAATCAACGAAATATATGTCTTAGTTCAAAGCCTGACTTAAAATTAGTTAGTTGTAAATTAAATTTAGCTGAGGTATTTTACAAACATGGTCTCCACGGCCAATTAGCTGGCATGTAGAACACGTTAGATAAGGGCTTGGTGACAACATTTATTGCGGATATAACAACCACTTTCGGATCTTGAGAGTTATTAATTACTTGAACACACCTTGCCGGTTCTATATAATCAACAACGTGGAGTGGTCAAATTAAAGAATGATTAGAATTCAAAGTTTCCACTCGAAGAATGAAGCGACTCAGGTACATTTTTGGTCCCAAAACCTTTAAAAAAAATTGCCGCCCTCGTTTGGCGAGATAAGTACAGGTAGAGTATACCTGTTGGAACTTGTCGAGAACAAAAGGGGCTCCTAGAGGCGTGGAGCGTTAATGGTAGTATGATACAGTGTGGGCGACTAAGTCAATTAGGCCATCCGCCGACGCCATTCCCGGAATGTCGCCGACAAATGACTGCCGACGATAAGAATATAAGGCGAGATTGTTTTCTTGTCCTTTTTGTCCTTTTATCTGAATTTACCTTCGCAGCTTCTGATAACACAACCTTTTCTTGATTGAGTTTCCGTGTTTTGCTTATCGGCAAATCGCATTACGGCTCTCCGACGAGCAGTTAAATTTATCAGCAAAAATTAACGGCCCCTCGCTTAATCTCCCGCACGACAATCACAATTATGTGGTTTAGTCGGAAAAGTCTTTTGTGCGCAGAATTTAAATAAAGTAGCGAGTGAAGCGTAAACACGATGACTAATAGCGAACTGCGTTGTTGTGAATACACACTGCAACGCCAATAAATCTTCTGTAAAATCCAAGTACCAAAGCGCGCCGAGACAAGATTGTTTCTTGATTTATAGAAGCAACTAGCTTTTTCCCGCGACTTAGTCCGCGTGGATTATTCTCTTTTTCAATATAAGGATCTTAGGAAATTAAAATGCTGCCCAAAGTCACTATTCCACGCGGAGGAAGTCGCGGACAAAAGCTAATTTTTTTTTGTTTCATAAAAAGTGTCCTAAGTTACTTCTAATATCTCCAAGAATATGTGTACAAAGTTTCATGATGATTGGTTAAGAAGGTTTCGCGTGAAAGCGTAACAAAGAAACTTACATTCTCATTTATAATATTAAGTAGGGATGGTCACCAGATGCGATATTTTTGTTTGCCGGACTCATCGACATTGTATCGCATGCTATCGATAGTCCAGCATCCGCTGCGTATTGATAAAACGAAATGGGATTGAATATTTAAACTGACACCGACGTACGGGAGCGTGTGCAAGCCATAAAAGTCAGATAACGTTATTCTGAGTCACGGTACAAGTGCGCTTTTACTGAATCACGTCCTTATGTTAGGGAGTTGTGATGCTCTCGCGATATTCGTTATTTTAGGAATATTTAATAGACATTCTGGGTACTAACCACTCAGATTCCTTACACTTAAGAAAGGAATTCTTCATACTAGAACTTTCGATGAATGTACAGTGAGATTTTGTTTCTATCATGCGATATGTTTCTGATATCCTCTGCCTTTATGGTGGGTCAAGTTTTCAGAGAAGCTGTGAATCATTCGTCTTAATGAGCAGGCGTCAACGCGCTAAGTCTGCCAAATTTGCATTGAAATATTTTTCATTTTTGGATACCATGTCTTCAATAGCCATACCCAGTACCAATACCCAGCTGTTGGGTTTCTCTTGTTCGCAACCGCGTGTCTGGAGAATCTGTGGAGAATCCACCGCGATACTCCGTTGCAGTCGATGAAGTTTACTTGCTAGTAGGTATTCAAATATGTCTCCTCGTTCAAACTGGAATTTGTTACTCAGAATATCCAAACGCAGTTAATGAGTAGTCGCGGCTGCGTATACAACGAATGAAGTGAAGAAAATTTCGATGCTTTTGGCCGCGTTTCAAGTGTACTGTGCATTTTTGATTCGATTACACTTTTCGCGATTACACAATTGTTGTTTTAACTCACGGATTCTATTTATGAACGACGTTCAACGCCGGTGCCTCGTCTGTTGTTGAAGCGAAACTATTTGGCAGTTTTATTTTGACCGCTACTGCATTAACGGTGTCTAGTTTCATATACACTACATAGTATAAAACAGAGTCCCTTTCCGCTGTGCCTATGTATGCTTAGATCTTTAAAACTACGCAACGGATT
>DWEM01003013.1:0-11251 GCA_018245935.1 Agara belti belti | reverse complement strand
GCGATAAAAATCCCACATTACTCGGTGTCTCTCCCAAGGCACCGTGGCACCCTTTTGAAGGTTTCCCCCCCCCCGTAACCAAAAAAAAAAAGGCTAGTCAATAGTGACGATTCACCTGATCGCAACACAGCAACTCCACTCTCTCCTCGGGCGCGTCATTGGCGCTGTCCTCGGTGGCGTTGCTCTTGCCGCTCGCGTTGGCGCCGTTCACGTCGCCGCCGCCGACGATCTTCTCGACCACGTGCTCCGCGACCTTGCGACACTGTATGAAATCGTTCGCGACCAGACGGTCCTGTAACGTCGACTGAATTTTTAAAATAGCATTAAAGTGTGATACTTGTGATATTAACAACTAGTCATACAAATTCAGAATGTAGCATGCAACATTACATTACGTTTGGGGCCGTCCGTAAATTACGTCACACGTTAAGGGGGCGGAAGGGTGTCGACGAGGTTGGACAAGGGGTGGGGGGGGGAGTCCCAAAATTTTGTGACATCACATTTTCAAAATATAACATTTTATAACTAAGTATTACAACTTTTTTTATTAAAAAAAAATTTAAATGGAAATAAAAATAATTTCATTTCATAAATTTCTAAATGAAATTCGTCATGTCATGAAATTCGTGTGACATAATTTATGGATGGCGCCTTTTAAGTACAAACAGCGACGGCATGCAAGGCAATTTGAGAAAAGATTGTCCTTAGATTCATTTATCACCTTGTCTCATACATAAATAAGACCTTGATCTGTGATTGCGATTCACATTTTGATAAAAGGTTGACAATAAGTACATACTGTCTTAAACACGTTTAATTTTAATTTAATTTTATTTAAATTATTATTATTAATTAGTTCGTTAATTATTCCATATAATTAGATCATTAATCCATTTGAAAATAAAGAATGGATCCCTACCTTTTTCTGACGGTCCTGTTTGCTTTGACAGCTGGAATGGGACAGGAGGTAGAAGGGTAGTTTGTTCAGTTTCGGTGCAGCCATCTCAATAGCCACATCGACAACCCATGAGGGGACTGTCTCCATGAGAAGATTACCCTCGGATTCTCCGCCCGCATCGCCCACCTGAAATCGAAATTTGAATTCACATTTGAGATAAAGTTGAAATAAATTTCAATTCTAATATATGAAAATACATTTCCAAGTTTATCAAAAAAATATACCTCTCAAAATGTACAGTAATCAGTAATAATAATAATAATCATCATTCTCTTGGCATTATATAAAAATAGCTTTTGCCCGCAACTTCGTTTCGCACCCGCCGCAAAAATGTAATTACTTACGACATCACAGTACAAAAAATAACAGTATTTCTCTACTATATAATGGATGTTATTATACATAAAAACCTTCCTCTTGAATCACTCTATCTTTTAAAAGAACCCGCATCAAAATCCGTTGCATAGTTTTAAAGATCTAAGCATACATAGGGACAGACAGCGGAAAGCGAGTTTGTTTTATACTATGTAGTGAAAAGTGAAGTGATAGTTATTCTCACACTTGTATACAATTTTCAACAGAAATAGAAACAAAATAACGTACCTGCAACCGATACAATGTCCTGCCACCAACCTCACTGAAGATAAGCGGTGTATGGATTGGAACATTGAAAAAGTTATTACCAATGACCTTTTGGCCTGCTTCATTGACCCTATTCGGATGATTCCAATGCTCCAGCAAAGCTTGCAGCAACAGAGCACCAAAATTTACTTTCTGGTCACTCTCGGTGGTCAGGCCAGCCTCTTTAGCGCTGACCCAAGCACTGAGGCAGTCTGTCTCGTCTTGCCCCAAATGTATCGTCAACATACCAGTCTTTAAATCGACATTAAACCAATTCGGTACATACACCATTTTAAAACGTTTTTTCACCTCCTCGTCGAAGTCAACTTCACCCAAATCTTCAACTTTACATGCTTTCAAAACATCATACAAGACAACATTATTCGCTGTGTCTTTTGTCAATATATGCCTTTTATCATTGAGTACTGTGTAATGTTTGATCGCACGACCTCCAGGAATGTGGTACAACGGTTGTGTTTGATACGTTTTGGTTACATCAGAATTGTAATTATTTTGTGTTTGCATTTCCGAATTTAGATTAGTTTGCGGAGGCAGCTTCCAGCATCGTATATCTGAATCGGATGTAGACACCCACACACCCTGCTGATCCGCTGTGAAACATAGTTTAAGAATTGGGGCCGTTTCCTCACAGACTACCACATAGTTCTCTGGGTTTCGAAGTTCAGTTATAATGACAAGACGATCCCTCCCGCCTGATATGATGTGACTGAAGCTTTCTGTAGCTAGAAGAGCCCAAACGGCTTCTGAATGGACTCGGATGGTGGAAACACATCTCTGTTGTGACAATGACCATAGTTTTATCGTTCCATCCGAGCTGCCGGAGACACATTGAGCACCGTCTCTGCTAACGACCAGAGCTTTTACATTGTCAGCGTGACCTCTCAGCTTCATAAGTCGAGAACAGTTCCGTGGATCCCATACCCTGAGGACTTTTTCTGTGGAACCACTAACAATAATCGTACCCGGTGGGTTCATGGCTAAACTGTATATAGACTCTTTATTACCGACAAGGCTGGACGTGGTAACCGTGTTGTTGCTAGCCGTTAGGGCAGTCAAAGTGTTGACATCCCATAGAAAAATGGCACGATCTAGGCCCGCGCTGGCTACTTGCTCTTTATCCTTCGCGTACGCTAAAGTCCTCACATAATCTTTGTGAGTGCGTAAGGTGGACATACAAAAACCTTTCGGTGCATTCCATACCTTCACAGTTGTGTCCGAAGACGCACTTATCAGGTTCTTGCCGCCGCAACACAGCACTATATCGTTCACCCAATCGGTATGGTGCTCCATACTTTGGATGTACCGGTCCTGCGTACCGGCACCGGTGTGCCAAACCCTGATAATTCCATCCCGACCGGCCGAATATAATCTCCCTTGCACAGGGTCTAATTGTAAAGAACTAATGCCGTTCTTATGACGCCGCTCCTCCTCATCCCGGATCACGAACGACACTTGAGTTTTCTTACGCATCGTGCCCATTTTCCGACATTTTAAAACTAATTTTGAATAAAATCTTATATGAAAGCGCAACTATTTAAGAGCTCGAGGCAAGATTTGTTTGACGTGCGTTTGATGTTTTAAAATCGCTCTCATGTAGACGTTCTGCTGGCCTCCGATTGGCTAAATATAACAACAGTAGATAAAGCTAACCAATCATAACAGACAGCTGTTAAAATCTAAACAATTTGACAAATGAATATAAGAAAACAAACGAATTATGTAAGAAGCGTTCATATTTTATCTTTTAATAACACTTAATATTGTCTAGCAGTGTTTATTGTAAACAAATCATCTTGAATTATTACAGTAGATCTAGTTTATAAAAAAAGTATTTTCCTCACAAAAGTTTTTGTTACTTGTGGATACACAAGCACTACTCATCTCTTATATTTTTTATGGATAGGAAGTAATAGAAATATCAATAATAATATCACGCATTAACTTGACAAGTTCCGTTTTAAAAATAAGCTTAATAAAAACCTTTATCACTTGACAAACAGAATAATAACAATATAATGACATTGACAGTCATGACATGATAACAACAGTCATGCGTTACAGATGTCAAATGTCATTGATTATAACTGAAAACCGTAACCTATACGAATATTATTAAACATAAATAATTAATGATTATGAGTGGGAGACTAATAGTGCGATCGATATTGTGCACTTACTCTCGAAAATCTTCATTTGCACATCATTTAGCACCATGCCTTAGGGTAGCTGATAATATAAAAACATTGACCTGTCGCTATTTCTGCGCCAAACCCAAAGCCAAAGTAGCAGAGAAGAAACATTGTAATGTGGGCACAATAGGGCACGTCGACCACGGGAAGACTACGTTGACAGCCGCCATAACAAAAGTCCTGTCTAAAGAGAGTTCTGTTAAATATGTTCCGTATGATGAGATTGACAAGGCGCCCGAGGAGAAAGCGAGAGGTAGGTATATCGAATACATAGCAGGACGGATACTAATTAATACTAACGGCATTTATCCTGGACTAATATTAGCAACAGTCCTCAACCTTCAGTCCTGTTCTTAATGAACAGTACCAACAAATAGTCTTATTAACACCTGTTGCTAACTGATTCAATTAACAAGTCAGTCCCATTTCTACAGCTACAGCTAGATTAGAGGTTGGATGAAGATGTCCATTGTCAGCATAGGCCACTTATGACTGTTACCTGCTCATTGATCATCAAAATACAAAGATCATAAAAACACATTGGAGATTGCTGGCATACCTGAGTGACGTTAACTCGACGTGTAATAAACATTCCTATAAACATACTATCTAACACTTATTTACCTATATTAGTCCTCGGACACGATACATAAATGTGCTCATCACACAAATGTCAATTAAGTTAATTACCATTATTAATTATAACAACAACAACATACCGTCAAGCCAGGCCCTTAACGGGGTAGGCAGAAAAGCACCAAGTGCCAAATATCTCTGTGCTTGCAAACCTGACGCGCTTCGTCTACATTAATCACTCTCTTCATGCATACACGCTGGTTTCGGAGACTCTTGACTCCTCCATCAGAAAATTAATTACTATTTACTATTATTACTGATGTTAATCATTGGCATTAAGTCCGCCCATTATACCCTAGCATTAGGTGCTACAATAAAGTTTACATAAATAAATACAAGTTTATTTGTTTGAATTTTCATAGTTGTTACATTATTATTTCAATGATTACAGCCGTCTTGTTTTAGGTATAACAATCAATGCCGCTCACATTGGCTACAGCACAAAGTTCCGTCACTATGCGCACACAGATTGCCCAGGTCACGCCGACTACATCAGGAACATGATTTCTGGTGCATCGCAAATGGACGCGGCGATATTGGTGGTGGCTGCCAACGACGGACCGATGCCCCAAACGAGGGAACACCTGCTTCTAGCTAAGCAAGTTGGCATAAAATATATCCTGGTGTATATAAATAAAGCAGACTTGGTGGATGATGAAGTAGGTATCGTTATTACTGGATAGAGAATATTAACACACAATTAGCTAATTAGTTCATTTGTTTATTTACAACACCAATTACACAGAATAATTTAAATAATTTTAGAATTTTAACATACATCTGTCCTAAGTTTCTCAAGATATTGTGTATATAATTTTAGCTTATCGGCTTCTTCTGATAATTCTCATTCAACTGATATTCTTGAGCATGACAACTTATAATTGACCTATGCAAATTTTGTCAGGGTCTTAGTGTAACCAGACACTCGTTAAGATTAAGTAATGATGTAACTTAATGTATATATTTTGTTAACATTACATTATAGGTGCTTGAATTGGTCGAGATAGAAATGAGAGAGATGGTCTCAGATTTTGGTTTCGATGCCCACGCTGTGCCCCTAATACACGGGTCTGCTTTAAAGGCGTTGAACGACGATGAATCTGAATATGGTAGGTCTGTTATAATACCGACCATATACTAATGTAAACAGTGAAACAATAGAGATTAGCCGAAACAAACAGGCAGACAGACATATAAAAATTGTAAAAAAAATTATTTTGGTATATGTTCCGTATACATACATATGCATTTAGTGAAAAGCAATTATTATAATATTACAAACAGATTTTTCAATTTTATGGAAGATAAATTGACTCCTGCATTTCTTATATTTTCAGGGGTGCCGTCGATAAGGAAACTTCTGAACACCATGGACACCTACATACCTGAAATAGTGAGAGATTTGACCTCGCCCTTTCTTATGCCCATTGACAAAGCATTCACCGTGCCAGGCCGGGGCACAGTGGTCGTTGGCACTGTACAGAGAGGGGTCATGAAGAAGAACGATGATGCGGAATTGATGGGTTTCGGTTTTAACATGAAGACATCATTGTCGGACATGCAGATATTTAAAAACAGTGTAACTGAGGTAAGTCATTGTGTTATATAAATATTGTATTCTGATTGAACTGAACAATATCTTAAATTAATACTTAATGATAGTTTTTAAAATCAAATATAGATTTGTTTTTAAATTCTGTATAGTCATGGCTTTAAGAATAATATAACTAAAAGTGCATTTCACACAAGAAAAAAAAGGATGTTTACCTAAATGATTTTATTGTGTCATTGGTGTCATAAAAAGAAATAAGTTAACTCCCAATGTTGTTTTGTAGGCCCGAGCGGGCGACAACGTGGGCATTTTGCTTCGTGGTTTGAAGATCAAATCGGTCGAAACCGGAATGCTTCTGTGCGCCGCTAAGAGTGTTCAACTGAGCAATCATTATAAAGTCAAGGTATGGATTGTATATGACATACCGCGGCGATGGCCCATTGCAAACAAATGGACGTCTCTCGGCGTCCATTCTTAGCTAAATTGTTCCGCATTTTGGTTAACTGGGCACCTATTTTTACTTCTCTCCAAATTGCTAATTGTGACATTTTTTTTAAAATGTTTAACACACCTGCCGATTGTGAGTCGCGGGTGACTACAAGCTGTTAACTATAAAATAAACATAGACAATTAAACAATATACTTCATTTTAATTAAATCGATTTTTTTTAAATTATAATTCGATCAGCCTGTTTGCCTGGCTGAAATATTTAAAAAAAAATTTTTCAAGTACCCCTCATTATCCTCTTTCCGTGTCAGCATCTATTTTATTAATTACTGTTTGTCACACTCCTTTAGATTTATTTCCTGTCTAGAAGCGAGGGCGGCAGAAGGAAGCCAGTGTTTTCCAAATATTCGCAACAGATGTTCAGCGGAACGTGGAATATTGCGTGCAGAATTGATTTGGGTAAGTCAAACTGGCCACAAATATTGTACCTACTACATAAATTGCGGCAACAAAGCAAATTAGACAATTAAATGCCTTCATATACATTCTGCATTCATAGACAGAGAACAAACCAATGCGCTCATCACGGAAATGTTCGTCTTGGGTGGCAATCGAACCCATGCCCTCCGGTTCAGCTACAAGTCTAATCACGAGACCGAGAGGTCGCTGGGCCTCGATGGTTGCAGAAACGATTAAATATTGAACGGTCCATTTTTCTTCCTGAACGTCATCCTTCAATTCCATTACAGAACCGCCAATGGAAATGCTGATGCCGGGTGATCATGCCGATGTGTACATGACACTGCTGGACGGTATGGTGATGACGGAAGGTCAGGCGTTCACCATCAGGGAAAACAACGTGACGGTAGCCACGGGCATCGTTACCGCCACGCTGCCGTCCGTGGACGTGCCTAAAGGGAAACTCGGCAAAGTCCAACCGAACTTCGAATAGTGCATATCGATGTTGTATATTTTGTAAATAAATGTAGACGTTATAAATTGCTACATATTTTTTTCTCCGGCTTTTTTCCTCTCGGTCTACATTGCACCAAGGCCGATGTAAGCCCCGGGTGTATTAATGTCTTGATATATCGCACGCTTTGCTCACTGGAATACTGACTTAACTCAAAAAAGACGATTTTTTGGGAAATCGCAAAAGTTCTTGCAATGAGGCCTCATCGTACTTGTTGATGAATAAAATTAAAACTAAATTATTAATTAATTATAAGCGCTAGTATTTTGTACATTTGGTTGACTATTTAATAATTATTATTATTTATTTTACTTCCATTTCTTATATTTGTACGCCATAAAAGGCAAAATATGGTGACCAGTTACCACCAGGTGGCCCGTCTGCCTGTTTGCTAGGTTAATTGTATATACTTAAAAAAAAAGTCTTTATGTACCCGTATGTATGTATGTATAATCTGTATGTACGATTTTATTTCAGCAAGTCATGTTGTACTGGCCGATACCTTTGCCTACAAAAGTCGATATACTAATAGAAATAAATCATGCAACTCTATTCAATTTTTACCCTATATTTTTAATGCTTAAATATAAATATTGGGGCATACTCTTAGTGTCACACACTTTATACAATCTATCACCCCTATTTCACTCACTTAGAGGATAATATATATAAAAACCAAAAAATGCTTTAACTGTTTTAATAACTAAAAATCCACATGTCTCACTTCTAACATCAAGAAATATACAACGGTCAATCCTTACTTTAACCCATTAAGAGAAGAACTTCCAAAATGCCTCTCTCGCCAGGTCCATAACAGAATAGGTAGAAACCATTGAGTGTCAAATATATTTATCCTTATCATATAGCACAGTTTTGACAACAAGAGAAATAAAAAAGCTTATATAACCATTAACAATTGTTCCTTACAATTCTAATTATTATTAATAATAGCTATAATAAAAACGGAATCACTTTTAAGAACATAAAAACAAAAATCAAATAAATCCACCCTTTATATCCCGCGTTTATATCCCCACTATACATCGTCAACTGCCGCATTTTGAATATCTGGTAGTCCCAGCAACTGTAAAGGTGGCTTGGCGTCAGAGGAAGGGTTCAAATCAGGATTGTCTGTAAAACAACTATTCAATTATTAGGTAAACACATAAGTAACGTTCGTTGATCTTTCTTATGAAATTCACAACCGGCCTACGTGGTAGAGTGTTTAGAGCCACTGACTGCAAAACCTGAGGTCGTCGGTTCAATTCCCACACAGGACAAACTTTTGTTTGATCTGTGTCTGGACTTCAGTAATAAAAATATGTATATAAGTATTATATTGTATGTATATATCTATGTTTATCGGCTGTACGGTTACCATAACACAGGCATTGAATTGCCTAACTTGAAATCAGATAACCGTTTGTGGAATTGTCCCCAGTTATTATTATTATTATTATAATTTGATTAACGGTCACACGAAAGGCCCTGACACAGCAGTAGGACAGAAGGAATGTGTTACAACCGTTGTTTAATTTGTTACTCTTTTATTTATAATATGTACACATCAAACACAATATATATGAACAATGAGAATATATAATGTGTACAAGAGCACAATTTATTCCATATTGAAATTCCTTCCAGTGTGTCCGTTTCTTTCCATTTTAATCTGTAAAAATCTCTTTCTCATCGAAGTGCGGGTAAACCATATTAATTCAATTACCTGGCATTATTCCTTCATCATTTTCAATTGATTCAGGAACACAAGAAAAACATTTGTTTATTAAAATCGGTACATCGCCCCCTTCTTGAATCATCCTGTCGCAACATGTTATATGGAAAACATCTAGACAATAATGGCAAATATATTTTTTATACACCGGTCGATCGCATTGTGAGCAAATGGTTAAATCCTTTTTCGATTGCTCAGTAGGAGAATTTTCATCATTTTGTACACTCAGCTCGATTAGGTCCGTATGAGGCACTTCACCGAACATTACACGATATGGCGAGTAAAGGGATCCCTGAGAAAATTTGGATGTTATGCAAGTTTCGTGTACTTCGTTTGAATTCATTATCCATTGCACAATATGTGCGCCGATACCCCAGTTCCAGCTGTTGGACCTCGTCATCCAGTCATTAAGCATTTGTGTGGTCTTACTGGACATTGTGCTTATTTTATGTTCAGGAAATGCGCTGTATAATATAGGTACTGGAAATGGTGGTTTCAGCAAATACAGGGCCTCCAAAACACGTTTGAAAAGTAATCTATTGGGACAATCCAAAAAATGTGGTAAACCAAAATCACAAAATATATTGAGCAGTTCGTATGCAACCTCTTCGCATACAGTGGTTTTAAGGGGTCTTAAGAGTATGAGGTTTGTGTTTCTTTCTACATACAAAAGAAGGTAATGAAAATTTGTGTTATCTGAAATATCTAATGGAATAATAGCTGTTTCAACAACCGTTTTATACGAGGGGCATCCCTCGTAAAGAGGCTTTTTAAGAAATTGGCCATCACGACACGCCTTCCAGAACAATGGAATTAAAGGAGACTGGACATAACAGTTACTTAATATATTAACTACAGTCTGTAAATCTACTTCAGGTACAAGTAGCCGCAACTCAGCCAGGACATCAAAAGTCTCGTCTACCGATAATATTTGTTTGTTCATAGTAACGTTGAAAGGTATCTCATTGCTTACAACAACTTTACTGAGTATATCTTCACCGTTCTCATTGACAACATCACAATTTTCAGTGAAATACAGTTTATATTCTTCTGATCCATTTTTAATGTCGGTTATAATATTTTGAATCACTGCCTTGTTGCGTGCAATTGTTTTATTTAATGACTGAGAGAGGATAACAAATCCCACTTCTTCGTTAAACACCAGCTTACTGGCTTCATAATTAAATGAGTCGTGTGGGTCATGATAGATTTTCGGACGTCTAAACCTTTTTATTCTGTCCAATAAATCTGTCTTGAATAAATTATTTTCAAGATCTTTATTCATCTAGTAGGTTATATTCTGTACCTTTTTTCATTCAGTAGTTCTAATATAAATTTCTCAATGTTATGCACTTGAAAAATATAAAGCCTACATGTCAAAACAAAACATTTAATCTTTGGATCTCAACACCTCGCTGCTATTGTTAAAGGATATTCAAAATTAACGGAATTTTCTATAATTTCTATACTAACGGAGTTATATTAAAAACACACTTATCGCATACAACTAGTACAAGAAAAATAAAAAGTAAAATAATACAAATCAACAGTCAACAAATTACTGATTTTTGACAGTTGACATTGACAATTTAATTACAGATCATATGTACGGGACGTGTTATAGATGAGCATGATTGGACTATGATTAACCATTTCAGTAACATACAACTTTTTTTATCGATATGTTTTTACATGCAGTTATCTAATACCAAATTACAGTTTCTATTTCTATCATTCTATGTCATATCAAAACAAAAATATGTGCCCACATATTTTTGTTTTGATATGTTATGTTTTGTTTTGATATGATGATATGTGCCCACATATTTTTGTTTTTTATTAACGTTGCACACCCCATAAATGCGCTAAACCGAAAAAAAAATACAGAGCAAGTACCAAAACATTTGAGACCTTTAACTAAGCACAGGAAATAAAGGATGGAAAGATTTTTGTCACATTTTACTTTAAGTATCTAGTGGAATTCGTGTTATTTACATTTCCTATAAATTCTCCCATAAAACCTATTCCTATTTTGCAATACTGTAATATTTTTGTTTTATAATCAGCATTGATATAATTTGATTTCAATATGACATTTCTTTATTGCCAGCACGCACC
>DWEM01003012.1:0-11252 GCA_018245935.1 Agara belti belti | reverse complement strand
GAGTGATACAAGTATGGGCATTTGACAATCGATTTGTCAATTATGCTTGCTCGCTTTTCAATTTGTTTAGAGCAAGTGTACAAAGCTATTCGATTCAAACCATCGAATATTTCTCTCCGTGACCCGGCCGCATCTTACGGTCGGGTCACTAAATCCAACCACTTAAATCATCGGGAAAACTAGACGTAATCCGGGATAGCGGTATAAATAACCAGATGTAACAGAAAGTTGGTTTAGTTCGGTGGGCTTAAATGCCCTTTGAACCCGTGATATTTGACACTTAACCCCTCCAATCCGATAGGATCGCCCGAAATAATGGCGTATCTTAAGTATTCCACGAAATCGAACAACGACTGTAAAGGGTATTATTACGATTTTGGGCCAGGAATTATTGAAATTCGTGTACGTACATATCGTGCGCGCTTGGTACCTTGGTATGGACTTCAAAGTAATCAGTGGACAACGCAAAAATATGATAATATTTTATTAAAATTACAGATTTGGACAAGATCCGTAATCTTGTAATTGAATAGATAAATCATAAATGATACATTGATTAATAAGAAATTATAACATTGTTTACTTAATGAATAATGACAAAAATTAATAAGGGTAATGTTGTGTTTTGCATTAAATTTGTATTTTCTTATTTTACGCGTGTTATTATAGACTTTGCTGTTTTTTAAGTCAGTTGATTTTTTCTAGATTGTTCATCCCTTTATATTGTTTCGTTGTCAATGGCGAGTCTCATACTGAAAAAAAGTTAAGGCCATAGTTGGTACACAACTCGCAAAATATTATGGAGGACCTTAAGGTGTGAACATTTCCGCGCAATGAATTCTTTCCATTATAGTGACTCATTCTTTTCAGGGTATTTATTGAGTTCAGAAATTCGATATACAATGCGAACACAAGTTCCACACTCAAGTGGCTAGAATTTCTCATAAAATACGTTTCTACAACATGTACATACATTCTCGTACCACAGAGACAGTTTAAACAGTGACAGTTATCCGGCCACAGTCTGAATTTAGCTTTAGAATAATAATGCCAGCTTTGAGTTCTGGATGTTGCTGAGTATGCCTCAGGATTAGATGGCAGATGCTTGCTGCATGATAAACGATATACATACGAGAACCCATTTCAGATGCTATTTCAACGTTTACATTTTTGGTAACGCTATTTTGTTAGCAGTAGTCGTTGATTTAAGTTTGATGTTACTGTCTTTTTAGTGTGTAATAGGCTTGCAATTGAATGCGAGCTCAGCTATTGGTAAGTGCTTCTAAATATCGGGAACAAGGTAAAAGTTCTACGCAGCAAACAATAATACGTCAGACAAGACTTCAGCTAAGTATGACCAAATGCAAAACAGTTGATAATGATAATAATCATTTACTGTTTCACCTTGTTCAACATCATTAAAAGCAACTAACTGAAAACTACATCGAGCAAACAGGGAGTCGTTTGTTACGAATAGTTTTCAATTTGGTAACTTTTTTGTTAAAAAACTAATTCGCCATTCGTTTCAACTTCCGACAAGCTTGTCAATCGCATCTGTTTTCAAATTTCGATAAAGCACTTGAATGTTTATTGCTTTCTAATTGTTTTCTACGTTTGGTGGTTTGGTTGGATTAATGATTTTGTTAGCAACTTTGTACTTTTTATCTGTGTTGTACAAAGTGCTAGCGAACTTTACGTTATGACAGATCCCAAACCACCGTCATGTTATACCACATCAACCTCGGTCAGTCCTTAGATAAGAATTTTTATTAGTTAAATACATAAATAATTGTTAGTTTTATCTATTCATAAAAAAATCGATACCTTTAAATTAATAACTTTGTATGCTTTTTACGTATAACGAATGTATAGTTTGTCGTTTATTCTCGTAGATGAATAATAAAATAAATTCTACTTAGTATATAATACGCACATAAACATTAGAAATAATACAAGTAAACTTTAATTCACTTACATCACTTCTCATTTGTCAACAACAAACAACAAGCGTTACTTACACAAGCTTACATTTGAAAACAAGCCACGGCACTTAAAACGTAACCCCAACTACATTTCGCCCGATCCCGATGAGGTTAATCCCCAAAACTAACCGAAATTCAAAACAACTGTGCGTCTCTCCATCATAAATTCTGCAAACGCTACACCAATCCCGAGATACGCTAGTTAGGAATCTGTTCCACTACCAACATACAGAAATTTAAACGAGAAGAGGCAGAATACTCCGTTGACGATAGATAGATTTCACTGCAATTTTTTTTCGTTAATTTCGTCAAAACATTAAGTCTGAAAGAATATCGACGTAATTTCCTCAGCAAAACATCGACCATATCTTTAAATCTGAGAACATCTTTATTTTAAAAATACGATTCAGACGAAAAGCCCGTGCTTGATTTTTATATTTTAGTCAGTTACTAAGTTCTTAAAAAGGTAACTTCAATCCGTTTCTATTTGTTTCTTATGAAACATATGAGCTTACAATCCGTGCGATGGTACATATTTTGGCCAGATGACATTAAGTTTTACGATATTATATACTTCCTAAAAAAATATTTCTCCACACAAATTAGAACTGACCAATGTATGGCGCTTCCTTGTGTTTACTCCGTCAAAAAGAGTATTTCTCATCGTCTATCGCTCATCCATTGCAGTGAAACGAAACCTGTGAGCGTGCTCTTTTGAATTTTTAATCCAGTTGACGGGTCGCTTTCGAGTCAGAAAACTGGCTCGTTACATTTGATTGTTCAGCAGTTGCTCAAGTTCTGTTTCATCTGTATGTTCATTAGTCAGTTTTGCTGTTTGTCTCCCGCCGAACAGCGCTTTGAATCTCGCTGGATTCAGGACCTCCTTAATTATGTCAAACATCATCCTTGTTAGTCCTTTCACTTTCCGCTTTGTTAGGCTCGCTCCTGTATTGAGTTGATCTAATCTGTTATGTAAATTTCAATTTAAGTATAACTGATTCCTTGAGTTTAATATTGGATGAACGATTTATTGCAACTTTGTACCTCTTGCATAAACTATGTCATAGCTGTTATTTATGTATTTGTTTATGTAATAATAAATAATTGATTACACAAATTGCGAATTTCGCTTTAGAAGAAGCAAGTGAGCAGAATTATATTATGTTAAAGCCAATCGAAACGAACACAATATTTTGGAAATCTCTAAAGCAATTTCTGTAGGCATTCATTCAGTAACAACAACCTCTAAAAACACATTGGACTCAAACATGACTGCATGTGACAGCGAGCGCTATTTATCACCTCTCCACCTACGTACTTGTGATTTTAATTAAACGTCATTTTGCCTCTTGTAATTTATTAATCCAAACCCAGTGCCCGAGACAACCACTTATTGCAATTGTGGGAGCATACATCAGGCATAGTTTTAATAGGTTGCACTAAGCTCCATGCAGGATACATATACATTACGGCTCCTCTGACAATATGTTCATGCCTAGTTCTGTTCAAATGTTCTGTTACAAACGTTTATAAATATTTTTTCAAATCAAGTGGATTAGTAATCTAGAGCAATTGAAGGTTTTTCATCGTTCCAGTCAAATTGGGTTTCCTCGTTTTTGTTGACATTGTTTTCAATGTAGCTCCTTTGTCGTGGCAAAGAATGTCACTTCAACGTTGTGACGCAGACCTGTGTGAGATAGACACAAAGCGTCAAGTACTACGTTAAGGACACGCCCGTGGGTGATCGACGGAAAACACTTTTAGCCGTTGTCACATGTTCAACCTCGTGTAGCAAATAGAAAATAGTAAAAAAACGGTAGTGTAAAGGACTAGTCACACTCGTTTTTACTACGAAAAACTGAAAATCAACTAGAGCACTGATTGCTTATATCGGGTGTTCGTTGTCCATAATTCACAATTTTCATTGCAGATAAGTAACAATCTTGCAGGAACACCAAAGTAACTTTGTGATTTTTGTAATGTAATTTTTTTCTTTCAGGTTCCAATACTACCAGTACACTTAGTAATCCGTTGATTGTTTTTTTATGTTACAATAGTTTTACTTTTGCATGCGATTGAATAGTCTTCGGTTAACAGTTAGTTATGCGAAGCTCCATATTCTTTAATCAATCATACAAGAATAATTAATTGTAAAGAAATGATTCTATTGCTTTTCTCTATACTTCTATTTTATTTCTCTTTTACAAGCCATACACAAAAAGTTGCCAGTGACTTTTTGTCAAAGCCTTTGGAATAGGCACAAAGCGAGATAGACTTTTATTACTTGCATCGACGTCACGAACAGACGCTGATTGATTGGCGGCGAACTCTTTGAACCGCGGGGTTTTACTTTGTGTTCAATTAAAAGTGAATGCAATTTTTTTGTCCCGTTGTACATTTTTCGCTACCTTTCAAAAAATCTTTGTGGCCGTGCAACAGTGAACTACGAAACTATTTGAGTTTGTAGACTTTGCGTTTGTACTTGAACGAAACAAAACTGTAGCGGGGTTAGTTGGTCAGTAGATTTCATTTGTTTTGTCACTCGTATAGGCAATGTTTCTAGTACAATTCGTATTGTCATCTGCAACTTTTGTAGTTGAAAACTACGGTGCAGTGATAGTTCAAACTTAGGGATCAGTAAAATTTTAAATTGCTTCATTTATTGGTTTAACACAATTTTCTATATATTCAGCCATAATAGCAGTAGCCGTAATATTGATTAGATTTCATTTGAATGTGAAATGGAAAGCTTCGCCTATTATAATCTCTCAGACAGGAAAAAGTAATTTTTCATTACCCAATCCTTGCCCAACCCCGCATAGCCCTAAATCCTTGAAGCGACGACCCTCCGGGGACCTAGCGAGTATTCCACACTAAATTGGGTAAGAGCTACCCTCGGGACCACCATACTTTACAACCAGCTGACTCTGAAACTCGAACTGAAAGTTACCGGATTAAACTGGCGGCAATGTTCGCCCCATTCATAAATATCGACATCTTCTACCAACTTTATGATTAGAATTTTTAATTATCTACTTTAATAGTAGACGTTGACTGGGCTCTCTGACTAGTGGTCGAGTGGTTAGAGACCCTGACAGCAAAACCGGAGGTCGTGGGTTCGATTCCCAGCCAAGACAAATAATTGGGTGGCGAGCGCATTTGTTTGTTCTGATTCTGGGTGTAAAAAAAATATCTATACAAGCATTATATTGTATGTATATAATTATGTATGTTTATGAGCTGTCCGGTTACCATAACACAGGCATTCAATTGCATAATTTGGAATTAAAAGAAGTACTAGTACTAGTAGCTTAAGTAGAAATAGTTAAAGCCATGGTCTAGTAATGTAAGGGTCTTGGTACTCCATATAAGAAAAGGTCGCTTAAGATGGTCAGAAATCGATTATACGACTAGGTCTTGTATCCATCGATACCCCCAAAAACAAAGTTACGGAATGCTGCACAGAGTAGTTTTGTGAGATTCGTTTGGGAACATATTATGCGAATTAATATAAAAAATTCTGCATCTAATTGAAGCGAAATGCTATCACTTATACGTCATCCTCAATGAGATTCAAATGCAATTCTATTATAATATGTTGTTCTGTTCGAAGTTTGTTACGGAGCATTTCGGCTTTTGCATTGTTATTACGCCACGCGACATCAGTGTCATATTTTCTTTGGTAATAAAAATATCGATAGGACTAGACAAAAACCAATCAAATAAACTTAGATGAACTCATGAATATTTTTTTGTGAAAAGGCGGAAAACGATATCCAAACCAACGAAAACTTTCGGTAATTTTACGTTATTAAGAAGTAGTATAGTCTGCAATACGGGTCCGGATCTATGGAATTTTGGGTGGAAATTATTCACTCGTTAAGGGATATGCCCGAACCTCTCGCCAGGTTTATGGTGTGAGGTATATTTATTCGAAACAGGGGAAACGATTATTAATGATATTCGAGTTCGCTAAGAACGAAAATTTATGTTCTGCGTTTTATACAATATCCGTTGAGCCTGTAATAGATATCAATCAAGAAGTACCAACAATTATAGAAGTCACTACAATTTTGTGTTTCGGTTTGAAAGGCGTGGATTCCTGTCCACGTGTCTACTAGAAATATAAGTAAATACAAATATGTATAAATATTGTTACACATATACAAATTTATCTAAGTCAGATGTAATTCCGAATTTCTTTGAATGGGCGGTCGAAAACGATTGTCAATCTTTTGAAATATCCGAATCCAATTTTTACACTCAAAACAGCGGTGTATGTTTCCCGGTATCATAGAGCTATCAGAGCGCGGATATTGCATCACGCACGTGGCACTACACGCCAGTCACGTGGGCTATCTGAGCTGCGTCACTGATGGAGTTTGAAATGTGCCTTGATTGCTTTAAAATTGATCAAAGATGGTTCGCAATAATAAGTTATGTATTATTCGCAAGCGTTTGAATTGGATCTAAATTTTTACTAAACATAACCGATTTATTTTCGAAATATTTTAACTATACTTAAGTAGACATCTTTTTAATTTATAGATGTAAAGTCGCCGAAAATCGTGCCCACTTGAACGGATCGGCGACGGAGTTTTCCTTCACCGTTAATGCGAGGAGTATAAATTTATTAAATGTGTAAAACACACGTAACTGTGTCGTGTGGCAAGTGAGTGCGAGGATTTGAACCCAGTCCCTTGGGGTTGATATCTGAAATCCAAACCACTAGGCTATCACGGTATAATAATATACATCCTCACTTTAATAAGAACACAAGTTTTCATAGATTAACTTGCAAACACATAGGTGAACTTATTAAAATTTAGATAGCTTGTCACATTTTGGACTAGTCGCATTGTAGACGAGATAACTACGGATTTAACACTTAGACCTACTCAGTGTACACATTGCACTCGGTTATGTAGTAAAATCAAATATATATCAACAATAACTACAAGCAACATATTTGTCATATTAAATTTAGTAGTTAAACTAGTCATTTTCTCTATTGACAGATGGCGTTACTGTGTGCATTAAGTGCTGCCGCTACATCATGTAATTTGTTAAAGTTGTAATTCAATTTAATATTTATGTGCTTCTATGAACTGCGTGGGAATTGTACTTTGCCCTTGTCACTTTAAACTCCCACACGCAAGCCGAGACCCAAAAGTCACTCTCCTCTTTACACCTCTATTATTAAATCGAATTCCAAAGTTCTTTACAAATTCAACACATCGCGAACGTTTTGAAGTCAAAACTTTTTCAATTAAGACCTGCCTTCATAATAATTAAATTCCGCTATAATTTCCTTCAAAATCACAAGCGGTTGATGTCTCGTGTGAATGCTTAAATCTACCTATACCGTTAAATTCGGAAGCCTTAATGTGAGCTGCCTATTGTTGTGGATGACTTTTGTTTTGGTTACACGTGTGTTTCGAATTAAATCTTAATTATATTTGTGAAACATTTACATCAGACAGAAACATAAAATTACACTATAAATGTATTACAACTTTTTTTGTGGCACAAGCTTTTATAAACCCGATGAAGGCCTGGAGGTCAGGACAGGTTTAGTTACACCAATTATACAAGGGGAATGCCTCTTGTTCTAAGAATGCTGGATAATTAATTTGTCACTGAGAAAATTGAATTTAGAACATGTAAGATAATTGAAAAGCAATTAATTAACATTTCGAGAGGATTATAAACTGTTTACACAAGTTGAATAATACCATGAGTATTGGCTTAAAAGACTGCTTTTTTATCGAAAATAAAAATAAAAAAAAATCTTTTTCTCAAATTTCTATTATGCGAATATTTATACAAAATTAATAATAATTAAAATTTAAAACCGAGCGGCAATTAGGCAATCGGGCCCCTTAAAAATCTTTTTGTCGAATAAACACATCAATTCAAAATATCGGTGATACTATAACAACACTATAGGTAGTACCGCTCTTATAACTTCCCCTTCTTTTTCAGTCTCCATTAAAGTGTTCTGGATAAAGGTAAGGACCTTGCAAAAAAATCTAGAGTTAACTTATCTGTCTGATACTTAACGCAGATTGTATTTTGAAACGCGACTTCTACAAATATATTTAGGTCAGGTAATTATAAACAACGTCTTTGAACAGCAAACGCATTTAAAAGGCTTGAGGCACACTTAAGGCATTAAGATTAAAATTTCGCAACGCGTGCCATGATGAGTTTGCCCTACTTTCCGCCTAAAGCCTAAAGCCACTCCAGTTGGAGGTCATTTAAACTTAGATGGAATATTATTTTTAGACGTAAGGAGCCCACCTAATAGTCCTAACATGGGATGTGGAATACCAAATGAAAATATGCCCGACGGATCACAGTACTTGAGATGTTAGGTTAATTTTTTTTAAAGCGTTGTTATGTAAACGTGCGAAAAAACCTTGTAGGTTTTATAAGTGATTTGGTATTCTTAGGTAAAAAATGTCCGCGCCATCCTTCACGCCGTTGCTTTAACCGTTTCTAAAACTTTGCAACGTTTTAGTAGATAGAAGTTTCTTACATAATGTACCTCCATAAATATATAATATCGGAAGCTTTTTGCTCAAATTCTGGCATCACTTTTAAGCATCTTCTTCTATTTTATTATGTGATAATAAACTCTGTCAACAGACACTAATATTACGTTGACAGAACATTTAAATTAATATTTTACTGCGTTCAAATATTTGAAGCTTTCCCCTCCGTTTACTTTCAGCTGCGAGCTTTAAGTGGTGAATTACAAAAATGTTCAATTTATTAAGAACCTTTTTAAAATTCTAAATGGACGAATCAAACGAACCGAACTCAATCACTAACATTAGAAGCTTGAACAGAAATAGTTAAAAAAAAATTATATATTTAAGGCACGCAGGTCACGTGGCGTTTAGTACTGCCAATTTACAGTTGTTTGTTCAATTCAATTCATTTGAGTTTAATTAAGTCAATTGAACTCAATGTTCGATGATACTTATGAATGTGTTCCTATGACATATAATACATATATATGTGGACTATATTAGGTACATCATTATTATCATTCCATCAAGGCAGATCCCTAACGGGTAGGCAGAAGCACATAGTGCCAAATATCTCTGTCTTCACCTGACGTGCTTTGTCTACATTTATCACTCTCTTCAAGGATGCATGCCGGTTTCGGAGACTCTTGAGTCTCCCGTCAGCCAAATATTGGATATAAGTTCTTGCCGTACAATAAACTTAATAGAACGAAGCATACTTTGTCATCCGTATTTGTTTGGTAAAATTGAATTCACATTTCTTATAAATCGCTTATGGGCCCTGCAGAATAATTTCCCATTGTCTATAGCTAATTTCTCTCCAATTCCAATTCCCTCCAATAAATACTTACAAGAATTCCAGTCATCCAACATACAAGAGGGAACAATTGAAATTATTCGCCAGCAAAATATGTGAATACGTTAACAAAATGCATACTTCAGAGGACAAAGTTTGTTACGAGTTTAAAGGGTTATTTCAAAATGTTGGTTGACTTAATCATATTTTGAACTGGAGTGAAAATTCGCATTCACTTAATGAGTTCTGGAACAAATTTTGGTACTTTTCCGTCGGTATTTCGAAAGTAAATAATTTTGTGGTAAATAGCAATAGCTATTTCGTACCTGCTTTGGAGCTACACATCCATATATGTAGAAGTGTATATGATTAAACAATGTTTAGAAAACTGCTAAAAATTTGCATTGTACGGTGAGTATTTTTTATTGATAGTAGGTATTATTCATTCAAGTCAATCAATCATTCTTTACTAAATAACAACTACAAAAAATTATACATACACTTATCTGTTTTGTTTTACATATATTACGACTTCGAGAAGATCCCCTAAAATAGATCGACGAAATGATTTAAAAGTTGTAAGCATGCAACTTACTTTGCTTTAAAAAAAACGAATATTTGTATTTCAATTAGTTAGATACACTAGTTTAGATTTTATTATATTGCGTATGTGTCTTATTAACATCACGCTAGGTCCCTAATAGGTAGCAGAGGATACCGATTTTTTATATATTCAAATTCGGACAGCAACGCATCGATCCATTATTTGCACAAACACTAATAACGTAAGATAAAATTATCCGGGAGCCACGTAGACCTGTATTCCTGAAAGATAAATTCAAGTAACTGTGGAGGAGACCTACATTCAGGTGCCTAATAATGAGACCTAGAAAGGCTTTACGTTAATCTGCCTTACAACGAATTCCACGCTTGTAAATTGAAATCAGCTTTATATCCCCACGTAAACTACTACCCGACTCGGTCCCAAATCAAAGATGCCTTTCCAGCTTACCAAGGCGTAGCTTTGGTTGTTCGCAGTAGCAGTAACTAATTAGATCCGCCACATCTAGACTAAGATCGGGTTTAATTAAATGTCCTAATGAACACTTGATTGAGAAACCTCGAGGCAACTGATGGCAATATCCTCGATTTGGTGCTACAAAGACACGTCTCTGTTATATTCGAAAGATAATGAAGAATAATTGCCGCGGTAATTAAAGTATAACGTTAAGCGAATATTCAGAAGATTTCAAAGTTGTTATAAACAATGTAATGCCGGTTTAGGTTGGCGTTGAAGAATTTTAATTACAAGTAGTCGTTAATGCTACTTTGAATTGAAAACACACTGCAAAATTATATTGTGTTAAGCTATGTAAGCACATTAGTCTGTAAGGATAGACAATCGGATAATTGGTGTTCTCAACAAACCCAGATAGGGACTAAGTCTGATGGAATAATAATAATAAATTGTGATAACAAACTGGATATAAATATCAAGCAAGGTAATGAACTAAATGTACCTCTCGACAAGGGTATGAATTAAACTAATACGTAAGGGTCCGAACCGAGTTACCGCCTATAATTGGGTTGAACATTGATCAAGTTTCGAGTTACAAGTTACTTAGATCGATAGGAGGACGCGGTGCACGCTACAAATGATAACGTGTTAGAATGATCTTGATCGTTTCTAAAGCGTTTACTAGACAAAGACAAAGATAAAGACATTTATAAAGATAAAGATAAAGACAAAGATGTTTCTTTGTACAAATATGGGTACATTTAAAGATTCTACAGTATTATTAGTTCAATTTATAGTTGCCGTTTACGGCATACAAATGTTAGAAACTGGTTGCAGCCCGTTTCATGCCCCACTGCTGGGCACGGGCTCTTCCCAATATACGGGAAGCCTGGAGCGTACTGTACCGCGTGAAAACAACG
>DWEM01003011.1:0-11252 GCA_018245935.1 Agara belti belti | reverse complement strand
TGGAGCAACATACAGGCTACTTTTTATCCTAGAATTCCCGCGGGGTCGTTATTTACACGGGAAAAACTTTGTGACACGTTGAATTCCACGCGGGCGGAGCCGCGGGCAAAGCTAGTTGAAAATAAAAAAACAATTTTAGATATAAATGTATTATGGTTTAACATTGTATAAAATATACCGCATTTACTTAAAAATCTAATCCCAGTCCACTTACATAAACATGACAACACAAAATGTACTCGCAATAATTACTATAACTATTCACATATACATGATGGAAGTGTTGTTTGTTCGTTTGTTCCTAATGTTGGTATAAACATTTATTGTGATCTTGGATTCACGAATCACTGCGTAGTAGATATAATTAAAAATATATTTAACCACTGAAAGTCTTATTATAAATATGCAAACATAAATAGTCCATGTACTTACAATTCGTAAGATAATTTGAAATTACAATCCATACTACCCTTGCCAAAGCTTCGAAAATTTGTCTTATCATCAATTATTACCTACACTTATTATTATAGCTATAGCTTATTCGCGAGGAGTTGCAACAATTTAACTACAGTACACATTAAACATTTAACTCCAAACATCAGCTGAATATTTCTTCATCGACTCCAGCTTCTTGATAAATTGCACGGCTTCTGACTCCGTACGTCCACCCTTCTCTTGCACGGCTTTCATTACAAGATTGCGAACATCGACAGCCATATTCTTAGCGTCTCTGGAAATGAAATAAAAAAAATAACTACCAATCACAGTAGTAAACTTCTTTTACGCTGCATTATAATGTACGACTGACCACAAATTTATTATTATTATTATTGACATAATCTGTATAGTATTAAATGTTAGAGTTTGTTAGGTTTGTAATGTTTACAACATATACATTCACAAGACGACATCACCAATATACTAAAAAACATTGAAATTATATTTTAAATTGTAACTTGATGTCGATACATTAAATGCAGTACATTAATTAGACAAATTCATTTTATTGTCAGAATCGGCCTCGAAACTTTTGAACATTTTTGTTCCTTTAGGCTAGTTTCAGATGTGTCCTCCACGCCCAGTTGAAAAGATCACTTGAATAGGCTGAAAATGTTGAAGCATATTGAGGGTAACTTACCCGCAGACGTAAAAGTGACCATTTTTATTTCCTATTACGTCCCAGATTTGATCCAAATTATTCTCTAATAAATGAGTCACATAAATCTTATGAGCTTGGTCACGCGAGAAAGCTACATGCAGCTTCACATCACCATTTTTCTCAAACTCTTCAAGTTCCTAAAATTTATAAGAAATTATCAGAGACCATTGCTAGAACATTGCCATGTCATATGCAGTGCGGTCTAACAATATTTTTGTGAAGTATTCAAAATCTTTACAAATTAAAAAAAACAGTTTTCAAAATACCAGATACACGCCTAGCAATGATACGCAAAAAGAGGTCCTAACCAAACGATGTTATCTATAATTTGAATATATTGAACGTGTGAAACCGAGAAGGACAATAAAAATATATATCGCAATCAGTTACTAACCTCCTGATAAATGAAGTCCTGGTCCCGATGTCTGCACCCAAAGTATAAAATATTGTCTCCCACTTCCTTGCCGTTGGCGCGAGCGTACGCGCGCTCCTGCAGGAAGCCGCGGAACGGCGCCAGTCCGGTTCCCGGACCCACCATCAATATCGGTGTTTGTGTCTGAAGCGGTAGCCTATGTAAAAAAAATACAAAATGTGTCTTTTATTTAAAGCATCTTGATAACAAAATATTCATAGTAATTATAACACTGCTATTTCCTATACTTAATTCACAGATTACAGGAAATTTAAAAGAAGCAGTTATGATAAATAACAAACGAACTATAGAAGTAACGAACACAACTTTAAAAAAATATAATATAATTAATATCTATATATACATTTAATATACTTGCCTGAATTGAGATTTTCGGATATAGACCGGAACCACTGGTAAAGGCTTGCTCGGTTCAGGCTTATGCTTGGCTAACCACGTCGTAGCTACGCCTTTGTTCACGCGGCCCGTGGGTGTCTCATACTCCACCACAACAGCGGTGATGTGTACAGTCTCAGGGTGTAACTATAAATAGTGAAACCTTTAAATGTTTATCTATAAGATAGTTTTATATTATTATATTATTCATTAACATTGCTAGGTTTATGAGTATCTCTAGGTACCATATTCATTTAACGGAGTCTATTTAATAAATGTAGATAAACCACGGTTGCCTTATCACACTTATACATTTGTCACCATGACAAATGTATAAGTGTGAAAGTTGATTTATCACTAACATGTTTGCACAATTATAGTAGAAATCATAAAGATAAAAGGATAAAGGACTACATAACAATGACCAAGTATGTCGGCAGAGCAACTTCGATTTGTCTGACAATTATTTTGACCTACAATTGATTCTACTCTTTTACCAATTTCAACTTGCGGTGTTAGTTCATAACTGTACACATCCTCTAAGTTCATTGAAACAAACATATGGGGGTCGACAGAAACTGGGTTTTCCATTAGCTATGGGTCTGTAAAACTTTTCTAGTTTATTCTGTCTTCATCAATCTTCATATTGAGCATTACCTTAGGACTTGAAGATATCGAGTAGTATCTTGGCTGAAGGCGAGGTAGCAATTCACAAAGGTGATTTAATGGAGGTTTGCATGATTTTACATCCTCCAGAATATGTACTATATTTCTACAGGCATCCACTATAAATGATTGGTACATTGCTTTGCCTTCTTGTGAATTTGTAGCCATAAGTAAGAGTTTCTTTTTGTCCTGAAAAAATATATCAGCCCTTAGAAACAAAAGCTTTAACATGAATCAAATTTAATTTTTCTTCATCACAAGTCAATAAACCATAAAGTGAATATGAGCTAAAAGTTTTATATATACCTCTTCCTCTATGCAGTATTCCACAAGTTCTCGCAAAATATGTGTGCGAGGCATTGCTGTGATCTCCAGGTAATGAGATAAAGCAGTTCGGTAAGATGTAGGACAGGGAAATGGATGTTTCTTAGTGCTTTCTTGGTCAGTATTAATAAGTGAGAACACCTCATCAAGATTAGCTCCAGTTAAATTACCAAGTCTTTCAACTAGCTGACTATCATTGATTGGATAAACAGCAACATGGTCACCTGTTCAATACACTTTAGTCAATATGCAAATCCTTATAGCGAATGAATAAAATGATGACAGATGTAAAATAAGAATTGTAAGCAAAAGAATATAAAAAATGATTACCAGCTTCATATCGCATTTTGGAACCAGATATATCTAATTCTACGTGTAGACATGATCTGCCACCACCTTTGTGTAGTTCTCTATTAACAGTGATTTGAGCGAGGAAAGGATTTTTGGCATCAAACGGTCTAAAAGAAATATGAAAATATTTTAAAGACAATGCAATTACATATTTCAAGTGCATCAGGAATATTTTTTATTTATGTAAAAAAAGACAAATCCACATGCCGAGTCTTTCATATTTTTTTATGTTTGAAATACTCTAGCATTTGGCCACTATCTCGCCTGATGGTAAGCGATGATGTGGCTTATGGTGAGGCATACTTGCCTAGTAAATGCCTCTTCACCCTACATTTCAAAGCCCCAGGTTATAACTTTCGGGAAACACAGACATGTATAAACATGCTTCAGAATAGAACATTTCCATGTATGATTTCAGCCTTACTTGATATTAGGTATTACAGTATATATGGGCTGCAGTGACCAAAAAATTCTACACGTACATTAAGTTGCACCCTAATTTAGAAAACCCTATATTAACAACAATGTACTTGGCTCTGAAATCAAGCTGATTAAAAGTAGTTAAAGAGTCGCTGAGTTAGCATATACCAAGTTTGAAGTAAGATCTTAACCAATTCCTAATAAATTCTATGGTAGCTCTATAATGTTACATAAATATATTAGTACTCACGGTCTCTGAGTTTGCAGAGAATGTAACCTGGCAATTTCCCCTGTAAATATCTCATTTGATGAAATTTCACCTGGAAGGTGTGTCACAAGATGAAACTGTCTAGTCAGTTCCTCTTCACCTGCACTTTCAATATTGAACATTTCACAAACGGCTGGCCAGAACTTGTCTTTCCAAGTTATAAAATCATCTTCAATACTGCAAAGTGTAAATGAAACAATATTTATTGAAATGAGTATTCATGAAAAATATAATTCTCCTTATAATAGTGACTAATAATTTTAATTATAAATAGATAAACTGCCACTAATGTTTCTGCTCAAAATTGGTTGCAAATAATCATTGGCAGCAGTCACTAGCTACTTTCTCACATGAAAAGCCTCCCTGTAATATTAAAAACAGACTTAAAAGCCATACACCCATTTGTTACTTCCATAATTTAGAATATTACAATATTTATAATAAATAATACAGATTTTTTGTGGTCCCACAGTTTATGTCTTGAATCATATTTTGTAGCAAATTCTTAATTCTTTGTTTCTGAATAGAGTAACATATAATATGATAAAATTTTGTAGTTCTTAATCTTAATAATTAAAATAATAACTTCCTTACTTAGCATCGTCATCACCCATTCCTAGCTCATAAACTCTAGTCGCTCCAAGTTCCTCTAAACGCTTATCCAAATAAATAGCCACAGCATTGTAATGTTCATAGGTTTTGTTACCAAGACCAAAAACCTGAAAAATAACACATCAATAAACATATGAAATATTGTAATAAAACCAGTGAGAAATGCAAACAAAAATGTGCTTAATATACAACAAACTGAGATTTATATATTTACTCTTTCCTTATCTATTTCTATACTAAAGCAAGACCTGCAACAGAGGTTAAAACTATTGGTATATGTAAAAATGTGTACTATAAATCATACCATATATCGTATTTTTTGCCATGGTGATGTTCTACGGTTTCTATATTTGAATTTGGTAACATAACGTTGCAAAACTTTAATAGAAATATTTGTCACTGATGTAAACATTCTTAATTTATTACAAGTTCAATGTTCACTTAATATGGGCAAATCTAATTTAATAAACCCCTCTGTATCATCATATATGAATTTTTCACTTTGTCATTGAATTATTTAATGTAAAACTTGGAACATATTATTAAAATAATATAAGCAAATAGCTTTCAAGTTGCAAAGCTAAATATAAATACGAACAATGCAATCAAGCAAGTAAGGTTATGATTATGATATCATTGACATTGACACATTTGACATTAACGACAGTTGTCGTAGCTACTGCTCTGACTACTGAACTTTTGGCCAATACATTTAAATAGGTCGTATTTCAATATCAATTTCAACAACAAAATATACCTGAACCTGATTACTCAATTTTAATCGTATTGTTTTAACATTAATGTTAGCACAATGTAAAAGAACTCAGAAACTCGGAATTGTTTATGACCTCGATTTGTCAATTGCAACATTAAATATATCCATAGAATTGTCTGATATCAAAAAGACGCCATTTTGTTACCTACTTACAATTTCTGGCAACAAACAAAATTTTTCTTTTTACGTAATTTAAATTGTATAATACTCTATTTTTAATGTGTTATTTAGATAAACACTAACGAACTTAAAATTTGGCAGAAAATTATTATAAATTACTACATTTCCTAGCGAACTATCTAATAGACAATCTAACGAAGAATTATTTTACAGCGGATTTTCGATCGAGCATAAAATAATAATAACGTATCTTACAGCCACAATGTGGCCTTAACTACTTTATGAACATACATACATTAGAAACTACTTTTAACGATGCTTATGTTCACTACATAAACACACTTACAGCATAATTTAGACCAGTCAGATCCGGATCACTATTTTTCAACCATTCGTAGAACTCCATTGCGTTATCAGTCGGATCTCCTTCGCCATATGTTGCCATGCAAAATACAGCTAGAGAATTTGATATTTCTTTCAGCTTCGTTAACTCTTCCTGAAAAAACTTGGATTGTTAATATTTGCACATCATATCTATTTATAAGTCACAACTGGTTTTCACATGAATAAATTAAAAAAAAAATTAAAATGGAGACATATTTTTATAACATACCATGTCACATTCTTCTGGATCAGCAACCATGCCCTTCATTTTGTACCTGATCCCTTCTTTAGCGAGTCGACCAGCGAATTCTTCTCCGGTGCCAGTTTGCGAACCATAAAACACAACTAAACTTCTACCAGACGCTTGCAACTTTTTAATAAATGAATTTTCTGTGATCTGTATGGGACCTACGGACCTAAAATAAAAGAAATTACCTTGACATTTCATAAATTAAGACCAGCATGTCTTCTGTGCCAGATTTTAATTTTGATCCCAGTTCAGTTAATATACAGTTACACACCACCTAAATTAGTCGGCGTTATTTACGATTTTATCATTTATAACAAAACATAAGGCTTTAAATTATGCACATTTAATGTTATTTCACAAATATTAATTTTATCGTAAGTGAATTTCAAGGTTTTTGTGTCTACTTGCTGTACCAAAACTTTTTGCGATTGAATTTATGTAACGATGCGAGTAAATCGTAAAAGCGATATCAACGTGGACCTTTGTTTGAGTCTGAATTACGTGACGATATGGTCACTCAGTGACAAAATCCTTATAATAAAAAAACGTAGGCCTCTAGTTGAGATACGTAATGCGCAACGTCAAATTCCCAATGTCAAATTTTTCGTAGTGTCCTCAAATCAAATAAAATGACACGTAATCATTTCCTTGTTGTGTGAGATTATAATTCCATTGCAAACGTATTTTATTTTTATCTTGATAAAAGGATATCTACGAATGAAATATTTCTTCACGTGCTTAGTTTTCTATATTTGAACATTCGCTCAAAGACTCCTGGTACTCCATGCTGAATAGCTATTACTGGCTAAATCCGCAACTGCCCCCGCATGTTAACTAATTTTAGTAGAATGAAGAATATGATAACTTATTTTTGAAGTAAATTTCTTTGCTGACGGGGTAAACATTTTTCAACTGTCACAAAAATTTAAGATCACGTTAGGAGATTACCCATGCCGAACTCATTGGCCGATTGTAATAAAATGAGATATGTTAAATAGTTTGAAGCCTGGGGATGAATATAGGTATAGCAGAAATGTTTTATAACAAAATAGACAAAAGACACGAGATTTGGGCGCTTACATGACTTACGCTGGATAATGAGATACACACAAGATAATGTACTATAACGAGACTAGTGAATTGTGGTTCAAAAAACCTAGAAAAAGTCCGTGATAGCATACATCTATCTCCGAAGCTCAAGTCACAGTAACCATTTTTGTCTTTAAGTTTATAATAAAAATGTTGGGTTCTTCTTACAAATTCCTCTTCTTTCACTCATTATTAATCATTATCCAGATAAGTAGGTTAGCCTTAGGTAATTAATTAAAATTAAAATTGTCCCTTAGATTTTCACAAATTGCGCGGAATTAAAAATCACTCTCAGCAAACCGTTTTTTTAATAAAAGTTATTCAATTTTTTTCCCACGAACTCTACATGTACCTGTGGTAGAGGAATCCTATATATATAGTGCCGTCTATCTTATATCTTTCTTCCAGTGAATGTCCCATCAAAGCCCGTTGAACTGTTCCAAAGACTACCCCAAACAATGAGATAGACAAATAAATCACAAATATTTACTTCTACAAAAAAATAAGCGTATATATAGTGCAGATAACTTACGACGTCGTTCCATTTGTATCATTTACTATCCAACTACATATGTAAATATTCTATGCCATGTGCAAGTTGGCAAAGTGCAAAATTTACAAATATTATTCACTTGTACATATATTATTCTATACTATAAAAAATATTGAACTGAAATCTGTAAGGTTGCTACATTGGCTTTCACGACCTTTCTACCCAAAAATTGCATAGATACCTACTCTTATAGATGAATGTCAAAATAACCAACGGTCAAGTACGATAAATAAGTACGCTATACGTTAACGTATTGTATGCAAGATATTGTTAAATATTAGACATTGTAATATTTTCTTAAAATAATGATATATTTAACGTTTCTTATATGTAACTATATTAGTTGTAAACAATTATACAGACTGGCAATGTGTCGGAAGAGCCTTACTGTTTGATCACAACACATGGTTGTAGTTGTGGGATGTCCTGATTGAAAAATTTAAGAATAATAAAAGTGAAGTCTTGGCCAATCTTGGCCAGTCTCACTAACATACACTAACACTAACACCCGTGTCTAACGGTGGAACAAGAAAAAGCCAAATGAAAACTATGCATATTTTTTTAATGCGTTGTACGGATCCATCTACCTGGATGGATACGGTACCTGTGTCCTTATTTGATACAATGTACAATATTTTTTTCATTACGTAGGTGTTCAGGTGTCAAAATCGCTAAAATCCATAGGGAACACATTACAAAATATGTATGTGTATTGTAATTATTTCCTTAATGCGTATTATAATAAATTACTTTAAATTTAATATTACACGTATTTAATATGACGATTGAGATGTGATATAGTAAATGAGTATTTTAATATCTAATATTCATATACATCCGTCGAATATATGACAAAGTGAGCAATGGCCTTCGTAGATAATGATGATAATGGTATATGTAATCATGAGTACACATTCTGTTTTCCGCATATGCTACGTAGCAGTCATTTCTTCTGTTAATTGTATGTAGATATCTAGCTCCCGCGAAAGTGCGTATAATACTTTCATTACAAATTCTTTTAAAAGTTATTTTGTTTAATTTAACTTAACAACTACATATATTACAACTTTATATATTTTAATGTATGTAGTATTTATTTCTGATATAAGTAATTATTAATTATCAATGTATATAATTCTCTCTTATAAACTTTTATATTTCAATCAATTCTGTCCAGTCAGCGGGTGCCGCATGCCTCCTGTGTTGCAGAAGTTTGTCGAGCGTCGTCTCGATTCTATCGTGCATGGCTGTCATAAATTTTCTGATGAACTGATCTAAGAACCTCTCCATCTCTTTATATGCACGCAGAATCACGGGCATATGAAGCACATCAAACACATTTATCTTTGCACCTACATTAAAGTACACAACCTCAGGTCGTAGATTAATTAATTAAACTTTTACTTTGGAGAACGGTATATAAAATGTTATTAAGCAATTATCAAATAAAAGTTTATCTTAGTACGGTTTTATTTTCTATTAATTTTGTATAGGTACACTCGTCAGAATTAAAAGTAAATTATTTATCTTTTACGATAAAGTACTCGCTGATGTACGTATCTGTATACCTAGTATCTCTATTGTGGGCATACGAGTAAGTACCTATTAAAAGAATGAAATGATAAAATAGTTTAATTTATGTCATTTACAAATTTTACACACGTATAGTAATATTGCCTACTATTTCATGACCAAACTCAAATAAATACAATTTCCGAGGGCGCAATCGCATCGCAATCATTGTGACGTACGAAGTGTACTCGTATACACTTCGTTTCAATTTGACAGAATTAATAATTGAAATTTGATAAAGTTCAAAGTAGAGGTAAATTATAAATGTCCCTATATTGTACCAATGTTACGAGTGTGTTGTTGTTATAATTAAAGTACTCAATTCCAATTTTGGTTGTTTGTCTTTAAAAAGCCTGTTGATAATTTGTTCACAATGTATGTAATCTTCACAGTTGCTTATGTGTATATATGTATGTATATATAACCATTAGTCATTAAATGATTGATTTTAGTTGTTAATATTACTAAATACAAATTCATACAAATGAAATCTTCAGTATACGATGTTGTTGGACTGGCTATACCATTTTAAAATAATGACGATAAATAGTGGAGAGTAATAACAAAACCAAAGCTGTTGTCGGAGAGTTGCAGACTTCTCGTTTGGCGAGTGGAGGTCGTACAATGCTGAACTACATATTACCTTAGTTTTGAAATAATAAGGAAATAAAACTTTATATGTAAGTATTTATAATGTAGTTAGGTACAGATACCAACGTGCAAGACAGACTGACCGTGCATAATTTTTAACAGACCATTTCTAAACGATGACTGAGGTCATCGTACGACAGAGATAAGATAGTCCCTTTGTGTCGTCAATTCAGTGAAACACAAGATTTCTATATATTATTAACAGGGCAGTCTGTCGTCTAGTGTTTGTGTTATAGTGATCAACTGTATATAATTCGTATTTCAAATTGTACAATAAGACGGAAAGATTTTAAAATACACCATAAACATTTTTTAGGTTTCCATATTTATTATTCTAAAAATAGAATAATAAATGTCAAACAAACCATTACCCTTTCATGTGACTAAAAAGAAAATTTACACGTGATCGAGTCCTTATAAATAATAGCAATTTCATAATTTTAGACTTTAATAAGTGAAGTGTAATAGAGAAATATTCTTTTATAAATAAAGAAATATTTCTTTAGATATACTTTATTTAATTTTATTTATCTGTGCAAAAGATTCAATTAGAGAAGTTTATTATACGGAAATTAACGTTTAATTCAATTGACGATTGCTTAATAGCCAGCTATCTAAATAATCACCGCAGCGTAGCAACCTACCTGTCTACAAAGTCGGCGTCCAATATTACGAGGAAGTAAAATAATACTACAGATTAGTATCGTATAGGTACAATGCTACTTTTATGACTGCGTTGAAAATTAGTACTTAGCGTCTACCTATTTCGTATTACCAATTGAAAGCAACGCATCTCTATGTCATAATTAAAGGTAGAGGGAACTATGCCGTGGTGATGCTTTTGTACAAACCCAAGATTCAGTTGACCTACCACCCTGTACTCAAAACTACACGTAGGTACTTCGTTTATCATTAAAACGGTAGCATATATAGATATAAAACACCTTCCTAGTTCCCACATGTTACATCATATTTATGATAAAACTTCAGAGATGATAACACTATGAGTCCATATAAGTTGTGCTGTGACTTACTTTAGGCTTTAATGGCCGTATAAAACTTGGCCACTTTTCATTCAGAAATTGTAAGAACGCACCGTACCTTCCCATACTAAGTACATACTTCCCTAAGTACATACCTATCCACATAATATTGATAAAGCTATACCCTGTTTTTTAATTATCTATATATTAATACGTGAAGCAAAAACTTAGGATCCCTTTTTACGAAAATTGCGCGGACGGAGGAGT
>DWEM01003010.1:0-11252 GCA_018245935.1 Agara belti belti | reverse complement strand
GATAGTTACTAATGATATCAAACTCACAGGCACGTATAAAAATATATTTCATATAAATTGTATAATACAAATCAACTTCTCAATTTCCTGTAATTCTTTCTAAAATTCTTCTCATAGCAATCGGGCTTTCGATGGGTACCTATAAAGAAATAAAATATGAGTTTTTATCATCGGGTCCCAAATTAAAATAGTGATTAGCTGATGGTATGCGTTAGATACGGTTACAGTTTGAATGTATAAATCATGATATCTTACAGCTTGTCCTGCTGCATTCATCCAGTAGAAGGTCAGCTTAGGGGTCTCGCGGAAGTAGCCCTCGACGAGGCTGTTTATGATGAGTGTAGTTCGGCTGGTGTTCAAAAATTGTTGCTGGCCCGACCACATCAGGTTGTTTATCCATTCTAGTTGACCTATTGAACAGAATTTCAATTAAAATTAATTGGGAATATTGGGACGTAAATAGGAAGAACGGGAGTTGGGATTGAGAATTTATTGTATTAAAGCAAGTAAAATCCTCATTGGAGCACGTAGTGTATGCTAGGCCTGCGGTACTTGCTGGAGTACCTGAATAGCAGTAGAAGATAGAAATGTAAAAATGTAGGTACCTATAGATTAAAGCATAGATATGCGTTTATGCGATTTACAGAACTTTTAGTTAGATTAGATACGTATATAGACGAAGGTTTGATATTAACGGACTTTACATTTATAGATTTATAGTATAAAAAGAAAAATAGGTATGTTCATTCTTTTTATTAGTGATTGTCGTTATTCTTACTTACCCGGTGTATTCGATATGGCGTCTAAATTGCCGTTATAAAAAGTGATAGGTATATCAGTATCGCGTAAAATTTGTTCCACTGTAAAAAAAAATACTCCACATTATGCACAGATAAATAATAATACTTACATGTAAGTAGCGTACCTATTGTTTAAAAAAGCGCTTGTAATTTACAAAAAAAAAACGCTTTTTAAGTCTTTTATTTCATAAACATAATTTATGTTCAAATTTAAGAAAATTTTGGCGCCATATAAATACCAATGCATGTATTCCTAATTAACCTAAAATCGTATCTTCCTGCCTCTAATATTATCACCTAATTTCTACAGATCACCGTAAATCGTTCTTTATTCTTGTAAGCGTTCCAAATTTGAAATTTGAACAGATTCAACGGAGACAAATGAAATTTATGATTAAATATATATATTAAGTATATCGACCTTCTGTTCACTCTGTCCAGCATTTGCTTTGCAGCAGTATTGCATCCCACTTATACGGAAAGGTATGAAGTTTTTCTGATTATTAATAACGAGCTGTGCCCCGCGATGTTACCCGCGGAGTTTTCGATCCCGTGGGGATTTCGGGATAAAATGCAGACTATATGTCGCTACAACCTCAGTTCCCAACCAACCAATCGTCTACTTTTCGCCGAAATACTAATCGCCGAAAACTGACTTTCACAGGCAAATTTTCGTAGTCTTGGTTTACATTATTGTAGTTTTCGTAAGGATCCCTAATCTTTTTGGAAATAAAATATAGCCTATGTTACTCGCTGATCATGTAGTTTTATATCGGTAAAAGAATTTTGATAATCTGTTCAGTAGTTTTTGAGTTTATTCAATACAAACAAGAAACAAACTAATCTTTCCTCTTTATAATATTAGTGTACACTCTTAACAAGTATACCTGGGCTGTTCTCACATTACCGCCAGCGAGTTACACTGGTTATTATACTCCCTGTATTGGTATAAAGTATTTTTACCATAATCAGTGGAAGGATTCATAAGGAAGCTCCTGAAAGCTTTAATGGTATCGTCTCGGTCGCTATCGTAAGAAACGTCGTCGGGAATTCCTATGCCAGGTGCTACGACTTCGTTCATGAACTTGAACGCGTCATTTTCAGACGAGAAAGCCTCATTTACATATGTGTTATGGCCGAAAAAATCTGTAACGTGTGAAACAGATTTACAAAAATGAGATACACGCAGAATAGAATATTTTGTACTCAATACGTTTATAGAGTATATAAATAGGTTACAGATAACGACAAGGAGATAAAATAATACAATATCTTTTTCCTTCATTAATTACGTACCGAAGATTTAGTTTTATCTATTAATACAAGACAGTATTTCGAGAACAAAAGATTCTAGGTATATTATTAAATTTTTATCTTGTAAGTAGAAATATTAGTGGTATAGAAATATCCCTACACATACAAGTACAAAGCTCGTATACCTACGCATTTTGTGTATTTGAATTAATCCAATTTTAATATCAAGTTGACATTATCATTTGTTATAATCTATTATAAGGTATTAGAATTAATTATTATCGATTTGTGTAATTTTATATTCCGCTTACCTCTCGTTGCTACGCGATTCAGTTTGTCTATTATATGGCGGAGATTAACGGCCACTGCACCGGCATTCTCGTTAACGAACTCCCCAAGTTGTACGAATTGATCAAAGGCTTCTTCGTACCTTCTCGCATTCACCAATCCGTTCACATCGTATGAGAACTGCTCAATAGCGGTCCGACCTTTCGCGTCGATGTATCCTAACTCGTCTAAATAGAAACCTAGCTTAGTTAAAGCCACGGCAGGGGAAATTACACCGTTACCGATAATCACTCCTTTCATATTTGCCGGTGTTCGATCACTCTGAAATTTATTACTGGAGATAATTATTTATATGAATCACGGCTCTCGTAAACACTTATCTATGGACCCACACGTGAGTTTGAAAGATTCAAAATATTTAAATCAATGGTCAAGGAATTCAAGTGATGATTTGGTTACAACGTATATATTTTTATAGCGTAACTAGTTATTTACATAACTGTAATTACGCTTTTTTATAATTACGGTTGTTACAGAGTGTAAAATTTCATTTGGGACGATATAAGACGTAATATTTTAACAGGATAATTGAGGGCTGTGACAGCGACTAGCTGGAATAGTTATTAATTCATATATATATCTTGAGTTTCTAGTAAAGAAATAGTCTCATTTGGGCACTGAAATATTACATTTTTTATATTATATGTAGTTACCATTTTTTACGGGTACCACTTACCGGTGGACTTGTGTTAAAAGTGTAGTAAAAAATATTTAATAAAAATTGTAACTTCAAGTTTTTGTGATATTTTATAGGAAACCTACTTGCGTGTGAAAAACCTATACTTTTTTATTGTCCATAAGATATTAAGTTAGTTTCAACTTAATATCGAGGTCCTATAATCAATCAACGTGATAAATATATTCGATAAAAACAAATCAGCTTTCAAGGTTTCCTAGTATGATATAAATGGAGGTGAGAATAAAGAAGTAAATATTAATATTCCAGTTACTAATCATTTGGTTATGACATTGTAGAGAGTCACAATGTGGACAATATTACTCAAGTTGTTGAAACAAACATGTATGTACTCAATGTACAATTTACTTACTTTAGCTGCCAGAGCCAAGGCCAGTTGCGCTCCATCCCCTTGGCCAAATATATAAAGAGGGGTGTCGCTGTAATCTGAATGTAGTTCGTAAAACGACCGTAGCATATGTAACAAATGCTCAGCTGAAACATTGTAATGAACTGTATATTAGCAACTTGAAGAAACTCTTCGGAAAAGATTAGTACGGGTGCCAAAAAAGTAGCAGAACACGGTTTCAACTACCGTAATTCATATTCTATCAGCTTTGTACATAATTTTGCTGAATAGAAGCATGACCAAATAAATCTTTTTTTATAGTCGGCAGACTGATTTAAGCAAACACGGTAACATTATCTGAGTTTTAAGGGGTTTTGGTTATTGCGGAGGGTATATCGTGAAATATAGAATTCTGCTGGCGTCAACTTTTTTGAGAGCCATTCAACTGTTCCCATCATTGGTATTCTATTTTCTTATATTTTCAATCGATTAAGAGCTCTCACAAGAAAAGCTAAGTTTTCTGGACTTAATCCTCTCATTATGACGTCACAGTTGGTAATGTCGTGCGCGTGCAATGGTCCAAGATTTATCGGTTGTGGCGTCGCTTAGAACATATGACTTTTTACCATTTCCATCAAGGTCGTTTGGTATTCCTCTTCGTGCTGTACTGAATCCTGTGCCTAAAGGTGCATCTACGAAGAGTAGGTTATAAGAATTGATCTGAAACAAAACGTAAATATTCTTTGACAATGTTTTTGGAACAGACTTGATTTTTAACTTTGCAAACGACAGGGTATGCCCTTACGTCTCACTACTTTACTGGCGTTGGCCAATTCACTGTAACCTACAAAAAGAAACGATGACCATGTTGAGTATTGTCATCAATCCACTACAGATGGGCAAAATAGATAAAAACTTAAACACCTAATCTTTGTGGGTCGAAGATTACAGTACAGCTAAAAGGATCATCTGATAACTTACCCAAGAATTGGACCGTCTGTTCATATTGACATCATAAGGTCCAAACATCATTAGATTCGCGAACAAGCTCGGCGGCAGTCCAATCGCACCATCTAGCCACAGCACAATAGGCCTGGAAGTCTTGTCCGTCCTCGTAGTCGGATAGAACCACCAGAACAGATCACCAGCGTTTCGTATTCTCGTGTATGCTGCCGTGAATTCCACATCTCCAAAGCCCTGCCCCTCTAATCCTGGAATTTACGCATGTGTTATGAATGTAATTGCTTTTGTTGCAGAAGTAGCACTTGATTGTATACTTATAGTATTCACGTCTTCACGTCACGTTCACGTATTATACGTCATCCGTAATTGTCTTTGTGTACAAATAGATAATAATGTTATCTTCGGACAACTCACAATACTATTTGATCTGAATCTAAGTAGACCGTGTGATTTAGCAACCAGACAAATAATGAAGATGTCTTAATACATTTTTAAAGCTATAGATAATTTTACACTTTGTCACAGAAGGAATACTCACGCTCATTGTTTCAAAATTCGTCCTAGGTGGCTCTACGGCTCTTCAGTTATGGCCACTAATCACTAAAGCAATAGGCAATGCCGGCCATGGAATTATCTTATTATTATTTTTTATATTTGGACTCATAGAGAATAACGCTTTATTGCAAAAAAAATAGAATATGCGTTTGGAAAAACTTAAAAGCAACACCTTTGTCAGTTAAGTATATTTGGTATGCCACTTATCGCTGATGTTAGATTACCGATCAGTTTGAAATGATATGTCAATTATATCTGTACATGTTTTTGGAGATTAAGAGATACAAAGAAATACAAATAAGTGATTAATCAATTAATTATTATTAATTATAAGGATACTTTCATACTATGTTTAACGGAACGCGGAAAATTTACGCTCTTAATTTACAAAAAGTATTTTCCATGTTTTTTATATCACTACAAGCTAAGAAACAGGCACGTAATTACTCTGAATATAACAAGAATTTTTATGTGCCTTGAATCAGTTGAGGGGAGACTCGGGTCAATGGATATATCCATGAATACGCTGAGACGAATATAACATTGGCATAGTTTTTCAAAGGAAAGTAAAGCTAATAATACTTACTTATAGTTGATATTTGATCTCGACCCGTCACTAACCACCACGTAAGGACAGCGAGACCCGTTGCAACAACAACCGCTATGATAACTGCAACGTTGATTACAACTGTCTTTGGCATAGTTACACTAATATATTCTATCACTGCCGATAATATAATATAGGTGTATGTGAAGTTCTGAAACTCACATGTTTCGTAATATCAGTAACAATCAGATATAACTAAATACTTATCGAGCATTATTGTACGTAATTCGCAGATAAACCAGAATTCCGTTACCGTAGCTTTGATTGGTTGTTTTTTGTAGACGTGTTTCATCATAAAAACTTCTACAAATGTCATATTTACCGTTACAAAAGGCAGATAGCTCAATGTTTTTGGATCTTTAACGAAATCGTATTCGAAATTGTAAGAAACAATTATAAAACCGTAAGTGCTAGTTTGGAATTATACGTAAATTCTTTCATTTGAATGTTATTACAGAACTTTTTTCCAATAGAAAAATCCAGAGAGATTAATTCTAGTTGGTGTTAATTAGAGCTCTATCAAAAAAAAAACGATTAATAATGAATCTTGACTTACAATCTTTCTCTTTGAGTTCCATTACTTTTAACTTCTTATTACTTTATTATCTTTTGCACACAAACTGCTCTCAGAATATTTAAAAAAAAAATTGCAAAGTATAATAAATAAATATTATTTTCTACATAATGATAAATTTATTAATAAGATTATTCGACTTTAATCAATATACGAGTAGCAATTTTGATAAGGCATGTGTAGATAAGCTACTGCAATTGAAATAAGATTTCGATAACAATATATTCGACATAGCATCCTGTGCCATCAATGGACGTATACATGTATGTTTATAGCCTAACTTAAATACATCGTAAATTTCTGTTCTAAAAGAGCGTACGATTTTTCAAATAACTCTATTGCAAATAACAACTCAATATAGATATTGGTTCGCTATCGATATTTCGCTGTGTGTGCACTCCACTTTAGGCAGACTCTTTCTAAGGCCTCCCGAGAGGCATAACTGGTCTGAATTTGTCGTGTCAATTTACCCTAATGGACTCACTTGTACCACTGAATCAATAAAAGACCTACGAAGCTCGCGCATAGACAGATCACCTGAGGTAATAATTTAGGGAATTATGTGCAAACAGCCTGCCTCCATTTCGTTGCAAGTTACAACACGTTAATAATACCCATTGCTGGATATGCGTTTGTTAATTGGCTTGTAAATTGGGATTTCTGATGGTTGGAAGTACTTTTAAAACCATTGTCAAATATAATTATAATTTTGTGGTGTCTCAGATTTCTAAAAATGATTTCTACCTTCTTATTATCCTCTGCTGGATACCTGTTTTTTCATGTATCTTTGTGAGATTTGCACTTTATAGTTTCGCTAATGCGGATTGTTTGATAACTCTTCGACAAGGTTTATCGATTGTTATCTTATAACAACGGGGGCGGATTACTTAACGTAATTTCCGATGGAAGCACCGAAGCAATGGCCCATAAAGAGCGGTGCTTACCGTTTCTCATACTTGCTACTGCGTCAGCGTTTTGATATAGTCGAATATGTGTCAGTACATTTTCAGTTGCTATTTCAGGTCCCGCTTAGTAATGTGGGTCCAAAGTAAATAAATCTATGTATCTATCTTTATCTCTATCTAATCTATCTATCTATTGCCCATCTATATACGATACATACATAACATACATACGATTTTGACACAAACTTTCTGATACAGTTTTCGTTTATTATCTTATATTTTTATAAGTTCACTTATAACCCAGGACAGCAACGCGGCCGGATCCAGCAATGACACCGAATGCTAGTACACAAAATATATGTATGAATGTACTCGATGGATTGAAAACCTTTATTATAAACGTGCCCAACATTTCAAATTTTGCACTCAACTGTTCTGTAAAATATATGAAAAATCCAATAGATAATATAAATAAGTAAGTATATTTTATTATTACTGTTAAAAAAACATAATAATATCATCCAAAAGTAGTCATGTCACGTAGAAAGGCGTTCGTTCCCGCAGGATTGTCCCTGGGCACCTGTTGACAGTAAATGCGAATGTTATTTTTAGTTGAAAGGAACTTGGACAGATTACGCCCTTGTTGGCTGTAGCTTCAACGAAATATTAAATTGTCGCAAACAACATTTGTTTCCCGAAAGTCTTAGCTTGAGGGACATAGAAATAAATTAGAATTGAATAAGCATCACTCTTGATTGTCGTCGGCACCTACTTGTATCTATAACTGCAATAAATTGTCTGTTTTTAAGATTCTTGTGTTCGTTTTGTATCCTACCTAATCCTACCTACCTGTATCCTAACAAAGTTACATGAAGAACCCATTCATGGAATCTATTAAAAGATGACGAGTTTATTTAACAAGTACAAGAAGATGCAGATTACGTTTTAATTGATATCACGTGCGGTAATTCAAGGTAATTATTTCCTACTGAAATGATACTATAATTACTTCGCTATTTTAATAATGAATGCAACTAATAATCTTATTTGCTAACACAGTAATTTATATTATAAGCCTTGTACTTCGTAAAGGACTCGCGACCTACTTTTCAAATGGTTAAAGATAGCATATTTTAAGTTAACAAATCTAGTCTAATATACAAAGAGCATTAAGCCAACTCTTCTATTTATCAAATGAAGCGGCATTTTTTAATACCAAAACTGTGAATTTTTTAATGAATATCCATCAAAATGTACCTATGAACATGGAGCGACCCTCAACTAGTAAATTACGAAACAATGTTGCGTAAATCTGAATGCACGTCTAATTCTGCCTGCCGCAACGTAATAATTGCGATACTGCCTTTTGCGGCAGACGTAGCTGGCTATCGAGCTTTTGTTTTCAAGTTTTGGAAAGAAACCCCTGGCCGTGTTTGTATTATAACTTATTATACTAGATTATACTGAATATTTATCAGCGCAATAGCTAGTGTTATAATAAAATCAGTGGTCTGTTCTTTTACTCACGCTATGTCCAGCGACGTTGATCCAAAAGAATCTGAAGTTTCCATGAGCCTTCAAGTAGCCTTCAAGTCTATTGTTCTCCCAGATCGGATTGCGTGGAGCCATTTTATAGGCTTCGGCACCCGCCCATTTCAGTCGGTCCACCCAGAGCATCTGACCTAAAAGAAAAAATCTCTTCATGTTAAGAACTGGTCTTTGCAAAGTAGATGATCTAGATGTATTTAGGTTTCACAACACTCGTTTAGTACCTAGATTTTCCTTCTCGTAATGTACATTTCATATATATTCCTTTTATAGGTACACTAAGGATGCTCAGAATGGGATAGATGAAATTTCCGTGAGTCTCTATTTTTCTTCCTACTTTCTTATTTATGATTCGGTATTGAATTTGAAATAGGTATTGAATTATTTATATTTACGTTGAGCGTTGTGAAAAAATATTTTTTTCATTCAAGATAAGTAATACGCATTGTTAAGCACACGTGTATTTGAAAAGATTCGCCGGCTACGGATAATGGTGTTCATTCAGTGTAATAGCGTTCACAAGGTCAGCCTACGATACCGTGAATATCGGATTAAACAGGTCTACTTAGGATTGTCTCATTTTATCAATTTATTGTACGTATGCTTGACGTCAATGTGAACTGGTTCATCTCTTGTGTTTGGGTTTTTACGACACGTTTTTATGCTACAGCTTGGACCACCGGTTGGGAGGTAGAATTAATCAAAGGTTGAAAACAATAAAGGTGTGCAACTATTTCTTAAAAATAATTTTGACTGGATTAGTAACACTACTTCGATTGGATGGTTAGAATTATCTAAAATAAAAAAAAATTTAACGAAAATTTTCTTTGAGAAATGTAAGTGGCGGAATGGCTCAAAAATGTCTAAAATATTCATTTAGGATGGGACAGAACAAAAACTTCTCTAATCGTGTTTTGGAATTGTGATGTGAAAGAATTGTTTTGATTTTTTTGGAATTGTTGAAAATTTGCTTGAGACAACTCAGTCTTAATCAACACATTAAATGCCCAATTCATGTAAAAGAAATCTAGCAGCTGTTACTCCAAAACTTTTCCAGAAACAATTAAAGAATAGCTTTCCTTCCATATACTTAGTACCTACGCTATAAGTACAGATATAACAATATTTTTGTAACTCAAATTCTTGTCGACACACCCTGTATTATTCAAAAGTACTTTAAAACATGTAACATATTAACGGTCTATATCATTTTCTTCCGAAACACATTTAGCCCGCAACATTGAAAATATTGTCTATTTTGTCAGACGAGAACGTAGGAGGGCGATGCCATTACTGTCGAGTATTTTTTAAACTTTTTTGTCACATAATGGCCTTCAACCAATATGTATGCGACGTAGTTCGTAAGAGATCAAGTAAAAAAATGACCAGCCAGTATTATTTCCTTGCAGGAAACAATTAGCGTCTAGGCAACAGCATTTACAAATTGTACAATGCCACAGTTGAATAGATCAGATTTTCCCCTCTGTGCGTTTCCTAGTGTAAGAAACTATTGACAAGACGACATACCTGGTGTACTACAAATGAGATCGAGATTCCCATTGTATTTCTGCAAGATTATGTCCGTTTCATTGAGTAGCTTCTCAACTGAAACAGAACGGGGAAGTTTGTAAATGGAACAAGACATAAATTTATACTAGTCGTATGGGATATGTGTGAGTATGAGTGGATGTATATGGACATAATTGTGTACACACATTCATATACGTAATAGGATGTACCCGGCTGCTAACGAAGCCTCATTAGCCTAAATTTATATAGTAATAATATAGTAATGATTGGCTTCGTGTTCCAATGCCTAGAGACCCTAATTACCAAATTGAAGATCCTGGGTTCGATTCCCACCCAGGACAAACATTTGTTTGGTAAGCACATGTGTTTGTTCTGTGTCTAACTGTTATAAAAATGTCAATATAAGTATCATATCGTATATTTATAAGCTGCCAGGTTACTACAACGCGAGCATTTTTTTGCCAAATTTGAAGTTGTTCAGTAAAATTTTCTGACTTTACCGTACTATAGTTAAATTTACTAAACTGGACACCTTGTCATTTTGGTACATTATACTTAATTAATATGATCATCTTACTTCCGTCAGTAACAGGCTTCATGAAGTCACCCCTCTGATAGTTAAACACAGCGTTGGACAAAGAGCTCCACACAACGTGTTCGGGTATTCCCAAAGCCGGCTTCACTTGTGTGTTCATTAGAGTGTTCAAGTCCAACTCGTCCTGCCGCAGCGGTGACCTGTACGGGCGGTCGCGGATCATCATATCCCTGGAGATTTCTGAGATAGGAAATTACATGAAATGAATTTTTTTTTACGTCAACATCAACCATTTTATATTTCCACTACTAAACCCAAATCTCCTCTTAGAATGGGAAAGATTTTTGCCAGTTTTTTTCTTATTTTACTTTAATTGACATCTGTTTATTTCTTTTGTAAAATTCTTCAACAGATTAACAGCTAATTTTAAATATTTAGCAAAGAAAATTATTTACTTAACGGCTTTGAGCTAACAGCCATTTATTTCAAAACAGTTGTACATTTCTTACGTTAAAGATCCTTTTGAATCGTTTTCAGTAATATAATTGTTATCCATACTAATATTATAAAAGCGAAAGTAACTCTGTCTGTCTGTCTGTCTGTCTGTC
>DWEM01003009.1:0-11259 GCA_018245935.1 Agara belti belti | reverse complement strand
CGTAACATCACGCCTGTATTCCCCGAAGAGGTAGGCAGAGGAGTGTAGTACACCCCCACATTTCACCAGTTACGTTTTCATTTATTAAATTTACTAGCTTCGTCCGCGGCTTCGTCCGCCTGGAAATCAGTGTGTCACAAAGTTTTTGTAGAATATTGTTTTTAGGAATCTCTTAAGGTAGAGTCAGCTCACGCCACGTAAGCGTTTAAGAAGCACATTTTCGACGACCTTTTCGTAAAATAATGAAATTCCTGGAAAAACTAAAATAAAAATGGAAGAAAAAAGTAGCTTACGAATATGTTCATCCCAAGACCCTCGAGTATCTCTATATGAAATTTCATCACAATCGGTTCAGCGGTTTGGCTGTGAGGACGTCACGGACAGACAGAGTTACTTTCGCATTTATAATATTAGTAAGGATTATTGTAACCGGTTTCTATTTATGAAACAAATCGTCCTATGATTAATGATCAAGTGTTTCGAGAGGCATTTTACTTTCGCCTGTTGATTTGTATGAAGAGTACACGTATTGATCAAATAGGGAACATTTGACGGGAAGGGGTCGACTGCGCTTACGTTATCCTCTCTACTAGCAATAAACACTAATACACTTGGAATACCCAACCAAATGACGACGTAACTAAAACGACGTCTGTGAACGCCCGTTTCCTCATACTATAATAATATATTTTAATTACAGCATGCATAATAATTATGTAAAAAGTTGTTCTTTATAATATGTATTATCCTATACTGTGACATAGCAACTCCACCAAAATTCCTCAGTTATACATTCTTCTGTAAGCGTAATCGTACATCGCTTGTGAATTGTAACATATTCAATCCATGAAATCGTTTTATAGCGTCGGTTACAAAATAAACTATATTGATAAGAGCCCGCAGGATGCGTGGAGCTGACATTACCAGAGAGCAATTTCATTTTAAATAGTGACTGAAACCAAGTAGGCTTTTTTTGTTTACAATAGACGAATAAGCATACCCATTTAGCAAATTCTAATATTGTTGTGATACTAACATTTTATTTGATAAAGGGTAGAATTCTTCATTGGTTATACGTAGTAATTTATGTACATAGATTTCCACAGTGCGATCCTCGCAACATGCACGTAGCCTATTTCCAGAACAAGTAGTCCCCAGGCTAGTACATTCATACATTACTGCTAACATTAATTCAAAATCGAACTGTACAACAATATGTAATTTGTGTGCTGATTGTTACGGGACGGTATGGTCGCTCTGCGACAAAGTCCTTACAATAAATTTAAGAAAAAAACAATATTTATACATACAAAAATGTAGACATTTTTATGTGATGAGGAGTAGAAGTGATATTGAAGGTTAGGTTGGTCACAGGTGCTTTACTACACGTGAGGTCTGAGATGGTCGCCTCTATTATACGCGTAGACCAGTATCCGCACACTTCAGACCGAAACACAGATAATTGTAATAACAACTCCTTCACCGTAGAAATATGAGTAGCGCTGGTACTTCCCTTGGCGAACGGTGTTATACATATACCATCTACCTACTAAGGTATTTTAAAATTTCTTCAACACAGATATTCATTTCCCCTGTATTTCTTTCTGTCTCTTTCTGCTTGTGTACTTATTCTATATAACATGTATAACACGTTTTAAACACAGGTTCGTTGAAGTGTATAATACAATTGGTATTTGAAACTTCACAAGGGCTAAGAACTTATATCGTTACTTAAAAGCGTACTTGTTTAACGCCCGTTTTACATCTTTATGTGATAATTCGGCACAGAAGCTTAAAAGTAAAGTTAAGACACACAGTCTCATTGTCAGTCACCAAGCGAGAAAATTAAAGATCATGTAAAATTTACTCACTTATGAGGATACTCATTGTGTGAATGAGTGTTCACGGCATTTTATGGCATTGGATTACAAAGGTCACCTAGACCTAACCTAACCAAACCTAACCTAACCTAACCTACCTGTGACGTATTTGCTTGCGGAATAAATAAAAACTCATGCCTTATGCCGGTTACAACGCACTTTGTGTTTCTATATCCTGCAATGGACTTTTGAAAATATAAGCCGAATTTAGTTTTAATTTTTTTTCATAATTGGGACAATTCTACATTCGGCTATCTGATTACAAATTAGGCAATTAAATGCCTGTGTTATGGTAACCGTACAGCTGACAAACATGCATACATATATACTGACAATATAATGCTTATTTTATTACACTCAGAGACAAAACAACCAAATGTGTTCATCACACAAATGTTTGTCCTGCCGGACTCGAACCGATGACCATCGGTTTTGCAGTCAGGCGCTCTAACGATTTGACCACGAAACCGTGCATTTGGTATTTTTCAACTCGAAATAAGTTAAGATTAGGTGCATAACACCAAAAAATACATAGTGAGCTAAATCTACTAATAACTACATAGTATAAAACAAAGTCGCTTTCTCTGTCCCTATGTCCCAATGTATGCTTAAATCTTTAAAACTACGCATCGGATTTTGATGCGGTTTTTTTTAATTGATAGAGTGATTGAAGAGGAAGGTTTACATAATAACATTTGTATAATAATATATGTGCGGGACGAAGTCGCGGGCAAAAGCTTGTATACGATATACTACGCGCCACTCGATGGTTATAAGACAAGTGGCTAGAGGCGCTAGTTCGCAGAACTTATAAAGCTGTGGATAGACGCGATGCTCATGACATGAAAACACTCAGAAAACACCCGCTGAGCAGGTGCGGCTACAGTACAATAATGTTGTGCAGTATATAAATCCTAACTTAGAAACACGACGTGTATAATATGCATACAGGTTTCTCTATCGCCGCTATTCTAACCTACGCACTCTTTTATACTACATACGTTCAACTATATTATGTATTTTATCGAAATAAAGTCCGCGCAGTGTCCTTGGAGACAGTATTCTTGTATATTCTTATATAGTAAACAATCTTAAACACAAAGACTGCTGTCGTAGATTTAAATATGATACACGGTACTTTATTTGTTAGCTTTGACACCTGAAAATATTGTACAATAGTAGGTGTAGTAGAAACAACGGATGTTTTACGCTTCAGGATACAGAGCAAAACGTTCTATATTGCAACTGCGGCACTGCGATAAACCTTTGTACTGTTGCCAAAATAATATGAGGTTTCCTCGACCGATAAATTAAAATACCTAATGTGATCGAGGTTTTTAAATTTTTTAAACTTCCTATTTTGTTTTTTCATTATTGAAAACAGTTCTCCTCTCCGCCTGAAATTCAATACAGCAGTGTTAGCACCCTGAATCAGGAACAATACGTGACAGTTATAGTGAAATAACATCGCTTACTGTGTGGTTGTACCCTTTATAACTGAACGATTTTATTCATGACAGAACCTCATGTCCCTCGTGTTTCGGCATATCATACATTCTCAGCAAAACAACCGAAGTCAGTTCGGATACAGTACAGAAGCAAAACAATCATTAAACGTATTAAAAGCCACAAAATAATTATCTTCCTTCTGTTACAATTTCGCGATCACTAGTAAAGCAATCGACCAGGAAGGTTAAGATAAGCCACAAATTATTTATCAGAGTGGACCGCTATATTTAATAATAGGATGTTTGTTGATAGGCGCTTAGCTATCAATTAAGCACATGCATCCGATGGGTATAAGATAAATGATCTAAATTGATTTAAAAGCGTTTTGAATGCTCAGCGGCTAAATGATATTGGGGGATCGGAATCATTGCCTCTCCCCCACAATGAAAATACTATTATGTACTTTAATAGGCCAATATAGAATAGACAATAGAAGAAAACGAGGATGTTCATGTCACGGTTAATTTAAGCGTTATATAGTAAATGTTTACTTACACAGATTTTCCAGCTAACGCCCGCAAAGAAAGTTCAGTTTTAATGAATAAAATTCCAATATGGTTATTCTAGTGGTTGGACTAGTTTAACAGTATTCGGAAGTTTGCACGTTGCGCTTGCTGTGAAGGGGCCATTGAGCGCGTTGGTCCACAAAAATGCTCATAAAAATTGATTACTGGCCGTAGCAAGAAATTGCAATCTGCTCACACCCCAGCCCGCCCTTCGCCGTCCCCACCCGCCGCCTCGCAACACCGCGCCTTAATAGCTTGCGACGCTTATTTTATACATTTATTAAATAATTTACGATATATCCATACTTCAGGCGTACAGCCTCAAAATTAAATTTAATGAGTTTTCCCTTACCGGTCTCTAAATACAAAATTTATGTTTTACCAACTCATGTTTATATGTATTTTACGCTCAAAATACATAATATATTATATACTATTTGTTCATTCCGATTTTAATCAGGCGTTACACCGAATGTAATATGCTTCTGCTTTAAAAAACATTCAGAGTTTATATTCTATGATTTCTGTAAACTGAGTTCAGATTGCTATAAAATGAAATTATTTTTGTGCTTCATAAAATATATTTCAACCATCTAAGTTACACTAATAAACATTCATTTGGCCTTTACGACTCCATATCAAATGATTTAGGCATCCTTAAGTATAACTGCACTGGACGTAAAACTTTATCGGAATATACTGTTGAAAATTGCAAGTAGCTGAATCTTATACCTCGAGGTAAAAGTTCTAATAGAGCCAATATGTGATAAAATCAAACTAAAATACTGTGGCTGTCTATTTTCTTTTCTTTTTCTCAAGGTTTACCTAATCAGTACTTAAAACTACATTTAAACAGAGCTATTTCCGAAAACACGATATAATGTAGTAACAACATATGCATAAATATGAGTAACGAAACTATTAATCTAAATCAATGATATTGTATATAATAAATGAGAGAGCTAATATATTTTCATTCATCAAATTATTATTCAAATCAAACGTAAATACACGAAAAGTTATTTTTGAACTTATATGAAAACTACTTACCTCTATTATAGGACAAATTTAAAATAACGTGTTATTTGAAAAATGGAATATTTCAAAGTCAAACTAAAAATGATGAACCGGTTTTTAATATACAATTTTGATGAGTTTTATAAGTTACACTTATTTATCCAAAATTTAAGAGAAACGCTGTAGGTACGGATTTCAAAAGCGAAGCGTTGTGTGTTCTAATTGAATAAACTTCGCCAACATTTATCTCAATAAATATTTAGTTCATGCACATACCACTCGCAAAAGTACTTTTCCTCGCTCGCTTAATGGCGCCATTTCGCGCCCATCCTTTCCAGGGTTCTGTGGGAATTCGTTATGAAAATAATAATGATATCGGAAGCGATAAATAGATTTTTTTTTTTTATCATGTTTCATTAAATGTTTATAAATATTTAGATCTTATCGACATTCTTCAAAACACATGTGTCAATTGCATTTTTTGACATAACCAATAGGGCCTTCACGTCACATCGCAAAGCACTTATAAAAGCACTTCTACGTTTTTACGTTTGGTGAGAGCATCTATGAAATGACAAGACGCTCGCCGCTCGCACGCGGCCGAAATCCTCTTCAGCGGGAGGTATTCTTATCAAATATTATTTCGCTGGAAAATATCTTAATTTTAACGACAGCATCGTGGTAAATTGTTGTGTAAAAAATTCGTAATGTCATTTCAAAATTTGTATTGTATTGTATTTCATTATAATGTTAGAAATAAATGGCATATTGGAACATCTGTACAATTTGCTGGTTGAAAAACTAAAAGTGATAATTATTTTGTCGTAGCGTGTTTCCGGAAAAAGTGGGACCAAAATAATAAAGAAAGGTCCTAGTAAAACTGCAACCGCCCGTAAGACTTTCTACTTGTTTACCGCGAGATGTTTGTTTACGAATCCACGAAACACCTGAGCAAACAAAACTTTAATTCTATTGGTTGCATTTAAATGTATTGTTTATTTTGTTTTCTTATAGATTTTTAGTATCATTTATAAAATTCCAAAGCAATTATTCGTTTATATAACTTGGTCGTCTTTGAAACCACTATAATTAGATCCTTCTTATATTATTGTCTTAAGTTTACGCTTACGGATTAATCCAAATAGCATTTGAGTAACAGTTTATTTTCATTACACTAAACGAACCTTAGAAATTCTTCGAAAACTAAATAAATAATCTCGGAACCTTCTATCTGAAATTCGTTCTGATTAACCTTGTATATTAATTGTAATGAAAAACTACTTGTAAAGAGAAAACATACAAAGGTACAAATAGAATGACAACAGAAGGTACGCCATATTCACATAAAGTGACGCCTTTCGTCCGTAGTTTTTTGTTTATCTCCGCATCATTATCTGGATTGTTATCTCGACACTGCCTTGGTTGCATGCCACCCACCTACCCTTTAAAGTACACTTTTTCTCAAGGTCTGTAAATCCGTTAGGCGCGAAGCCATTTTCCACGCTCGGTAAACTCAGAAACTGGGCCAAAGTAGGCTTTCGCGAAATATACCTACGAGAAATTTCCACCCGCACTCACTATTTACGTGCTTAAGAACTATTTCCTTAAAAACTTTCTTCGTGCCCAAAGACCGAAAATGCAAATTTTTAAATTCTTTTTCTCTTTAGTGCTTTAAATTGTTCTGTTTAGGTCTATAAAGGACACCTAAGTTACTGTCTTTGATCAGCAGATACAACGTTATTCCATCAAACAATGCGAAAATATCACTAACACTCAATAACTACTACGAAAAATTGAAGCTTAGAACAATAATGATAAAACGCATGGAACGTATCGTTTCATTGTTACAGCTTCAAATATGCGAGACGGATGGCATCGAGGAGCTGAACGACGACGAAAATTCGACTGGGAAACGCCGCCGACTCGTCGTCGTGAAGACTTTATGGCGCGGGTGCCATAACGATATCAAGTTAGTTATACATTTCCAATAATCATCCATAACAAATTAGAATAGTCATTTAATACCACTTGCGGCACGCGCACTTACAATTTTTACAATATGTAACTGCCTTACACGCTGCGAGCGAATTTGTCAGTTTAAAGCCTTTACCCGCATAATTCAATCTAAGCTAGAATTAACTGCTCACAATGCGCAATATATTATAATTGGCTAGATTGTTTAAAACTTTGCTCGGCGCTGTTGCGCCGTTAGGTATATTTCACACTGAGCGAAGGGAAGCAGAGCGAAACGTAGAGGCAAATTCACTTGAATACATTTCGAGTAAACTCATGACTAAGCTATTGAACGTTACAGCACTAAAATTCGTGCGATTGTTGGCGAATTTGTTTGAATTAACAGAGTTTCGCTCAAAGTGTACCTTCCCTGATAATTTATTAATTAGCAGCACAACAAAACTTATATGAAAACCTAGCTCGAATAAGGCTCCAATGATAATATCCTAATTATTTGGATTGAAATGTAGATTCAAATATTACGTTTATGTATTTATTAACCAAAGCAAATGAAATTACTCATCTTATCTACACTGTGACGTTATTGAAGCCTTAGCCCGAACGCTAGCTTTGTTAGCTCTGCTGCTAGCGTGCTACTGACGATTGATAGTTGATTGTCGTTTTGTGCCCACCGACTCCGGACTAATTGGCTAAGCCAATTAGTCTGCCACTCGATTTTGTACTACGGACCCTACACTTATCTACGTTACGGTTTCGATTACTCCTAATTAACTCACAATGTGAAATCTTTGAAAAACTAACACGGCAATTACGATCGAGAAATATATTAAGCAACTAAACCGTTAAGTCGTTTTTTATCGCAAATGCCTTCAGAATCCGTCTACAAGCATTTTGAGTGAGAGTGAAACTGCACACCGGGCTTTTGATATTATAGAAGCTGTTAAATACGTATAACACGTGGATTTGCACACGAACATGACGGACTACGAGATGGATGACGATATGCTGCACACCCAGTTTCGCAGCAACACAGTATCTATGTTCATGACTATGCATCTAAGCCAGGATTGCATCGGCTCTATAGCAGCGATGAATCTTATTTAGTGCAATGACAGGGAATTATGTAACGATCCATTTTTGTAACGGTTTCAGGGTGTTATTTTCAGAGCTGATTTCATACATGAAACCTAAATAAAACGCAGAGTGCAGATATTTTTTTATACATCAACTGAACGTGTTAGTGTTTTCAAAAATAAGTAATCAAACGTTGGCAATAGCGATGTTTGATATGAGACGAGGTATGTGGAAATGTTCTTACTTGTTTTCAGAGCGGCATTCGCCCGCGAAGCTACCTGGGGAGCTGGACTGAAACACCCTCAACTAGCCAGGGTTTTAGGTCTCAGCCTCTTGGAGCCGCCATGCGCGGCGTTAGATCGGGGCAATGCTGCACCACTACCGTCATTATTGAGAGCCGACCAAAAATTGAAGTTTGTATTTTTTTAATATTTAATTTGGCAGTAAAATGAAGGTCTCTTGAAATGCTTTATCACTGAACATATGGAGTGCAATACACATAGCCATAATCTTGTCTGTCTTCGCAGTTACGCGAGCTTAATTCACATTTGCTGCCAAGTCGCAGCAGGGATGAAATACCTGGAGTCGTTCGAACTCATTCACAGAGATCTCTCAGCACGGTAACGAGTCTTATATTACATGCTATTAAACTATGAGATAGCTAACGTGGTTACATTTTATTTTTCAAACATTACAGTCCTTACCTACTATATCTTATGAATTAATGTTATTCCTGTACGTACAAACAGTTCAATACTTAAAACGTGTAAAAGGGTAATAATGGAAAAATAGTAGTATTAAATTATTTCTTGCAATTGATATTAGAATAAGACGTAAATATTAAATTTTAGGAACATAACGGTGAGCAAAGAACTAAATGTTAAAGTGTCGGATTACGCCATGTTTTGCGAGGAGTTTATTGACGATTACCACATCATGGTTGACGGGTCACGTGTACCTCTGCGCTGGATGGCTTGGGAAAGCCTGTTGATGGTATGTCCTTGTTATTAATTGACCAATAACAAATATATTCCCTTGTAAATAAAACCATCTCTTAGACTTCACATTTTTAGTATTCAATTTAAATAATGTTAGAGATAGGTATCTGAGCAGCCTATTGACTTCCCAAAATACACCGACCAATTTTCTAACCAAGCATAAACGTATTTAAACATACTTAATGTGATGCCCAATATGATGATAACGTCATGCCCCAGCATTTTAGCATTTTCATTAATTCGTAGTGATCCTGGTTTCCGATCCTATCGAAATAAAATGCCAGCTTATCAACAACCTTTGAATTGAATTCAATGAAGAATTGAATTAAAATAGCACGTTTAGATCGACGAATATTCCGACATTGTTTCTACAATAGAAAATGTATTTGTCAAAGCGGTTCTTCTCAAGCTGTGTCAAACCGCTGTGTCAATCCTGTAAATAGTACTATTTTATTTTGTTTCTCAGGGAATTTTCGCACCTGCCAGTGACGTTTGGTCATTCGGCGTGACAATCTGGGAAGTCCTGACATACTGCTCGGCCAAACCTTTCGAAGAAATGAATGACGACCAGGTAAATATCAAAAAATTATAATCTCAGACAAATTATGTAAATGCTACACAATTCATAAAAAAAAAAATTTTCTTTCAATATTGTCAATAAATATTGTTGAATCGTCTTATTTTGAACATTAATACGACGAAGCCCGAATCGAGCTCGGCTGTTTTATCGTCGATCGCAGCAGCCAGTTGTCTCAAGCGAAACTTTTTAATATGCATTAAAAACTTTCAGACGAACCATGCCGCGAAGTCTAATTTAATTCGTTTACGAAAATTTACATCGCTAAGTAATATGGCGATAGATAACTGTAGGTAAAAAATCCAACAATATTATTATAGATACAATAATAAAAGTAAATTTTTTGAGACATACCTATTTTAATAATTAACTTACACTACATATATATATAACATTTAGGAGCGACTTTAATAAAATATAAATTAGAACATCAAATATTTTAATATTCAAAGAATTACAGAATACCCGTAATTGTTTCAACAGTCTATGTATCTCACCGCAGCTTTTATCTGTGAGTGTAAAACTATTAATGCAATTATTAGGAGAATAATAATGGTTTACATTGCTTTAGTATAGAAATTTCTTTTAAAATATCGGCGGTGCCTTATTATTTGGTAACCTTTCCACTTGTACTAAGCAAATCGTCGTTTAGGTGGTGACAAATGCAAACGAGTGGCGTAGCGGCGGCCGTGGAGCTCGCGTGCCGGCCGCACCGCCGCCGCGCTGTCGCCGCGAGCTCTATGACCTGATGCACGAATGTTGGCGCCGCGAGCCCGTCCAGCGCCCGCGTTTCTGCGACGTGCACCGATTTCTCGAACGCATGACCTACGGTTACAAACCTCAACTGCCCAATAAACCCCAATAAACGGAAGACTATAAAGCTAAGTGACAGACTATGCTGTTGCACCACATGCTAGTGACCAGGACCTAACGGTTATATCAATAGGACCTTTGTACCACCTGTAATCACTGCACACGGCCTGATAATAGGTTGAATGTCTTGATCATATAAGTTTTTACTAAACACTAGCTTCCGGTGTGACAGCATACCTTGATTAGCAACGGCTTTGAATTCAATACAGGCGCTGATTTATTAACCACCCGGACTTAACTTGACCGCTTTTACAGCTTACATGAGCAAGAAACGATCGAGACGCTTCTATGACTCAAGATCATTAAAGTGTTACCAGGTCAATTAAAGGCTTCGGGCGTTTCAATGTTTGGGACGTCCATATCCAAAAAAACTCGGCTTGGCATTCCAAGATCGGATCTATATGATTATCAAAAGTTTGCGACAATTCGCATCTCAAATAACTTAAAATTATATCGATTTTTAATTTTAGGGAATCAGTGACAGTATCAAAAAATTTTGATGACAAAATTTGTCTATACAAGTTTTCTTTAACATATAGAAGTATATCATTCCCGGTATACCGACCTCACCTGGACCTGGACTTAACACTGTGTAAGTTAACTAAAGCTACCCGGAAATGACTTTTACTAAGCAAAAACCACTTTTCAGACGATCTTACCTAATAGTCTCAATTTCACTTAAGCATCGTGGATATGTAGATTCCCGATCATATAGAGCACTTAGGTACGATTGTCGTAGGTCATGGATAAATAATACTTTATGGGAATTTATCTATAATAATATAATCACATTAGCTGTTCGATTTATCTCATTGTATTAATAATCTAATAGTTGTGGCTACGATGAGCTT
>DWEM01003008.1:0-11260 GCA_018245935.1 Agara belti belti | reverse complement strand
AAAATTTTCAGGATCGGTTCACGCAGTCCAGAGTTATGAGGTAACAAACATAAAAAAAAAAAAAAAAAAAAAAAAAATACAGTCGAATTGAGAACCTCCTCCTTTTTTTGAAGTCGGTTAAAAACCATTCAATTTTAGTTATATTCCTGACGTCATATTGTCCAAGCAGGTTTCTAACTAATGATGGATCATTATAGGTCAATGAATGCTTGTTTATAATTAGAACGCGATATTCTTAACAGGTTTTAAAATTCACATATTTTCTGTATAATATTATCATTAACACGTCCTGCACCATTATATCCAATGTAGAATGCTCAAGTGCTTAGCGAAGTGATTAAGAACAGTTGGTAAGGGCAGTGGTGTAAACTGAGGTGCATAATTACAACTTGATTGGCATAAATATAAGTAAAGCGCTTTCTATTTTTTCGACATTGGCTAGGTACATCCGGTCCCGCATTACCCATTCTCCAACACCATCGTGTTTGCTGTAAAAATAAATCCAGTGTTAATATATTATATTGAAGACAGATGGATGCTTTTATAAACAAACTCGGTTTTCACGTAATATGTCATGGCTAAACAATATGCAAAAGACAAAATAGCAAGAAAGTCCGACGAAACTATAGCTAAGTTTGTAAACAGGACATGACACTTCTCTGGCTGATGGCTGTTCCTGATTCACTAACTCGCTGTTCACTGGTTTAAATGAACACCACGCTACGTACTATAAGATGGAAAAATATATCCTCAAAAATATACCATACGTAAAATGCGATTTATTTAATATTTTGATTGAGTGAAATAATTTTTAATTAAAAGTAAAACTAGTAGCTTCACCAATATAGAGAATTGCGTGCATCGTAAAAATAGAGTAGCAAAAAGTACGTATGTAAATGTAATTGTAAATGATTGTCGGAACTCTGTACGATCATCGAGATTGATAGACACGAAGCCGCGGCACGGAAGCTAACCGAGACTAATCCTAAGCAAGAACTACTTAGCGATTTCGTAACCTCTGACCCGAATAGTGTGACGCACCCACATTATGACGAAATCGCGTCGCATTTCCACTAATATCTTGAGATGAGTCGATGACACATCATTTACACATACATGAGCATAATTAATCACTGCATTCTGTTCTCATAATTATTCTAAAGCTTTTTACAATCTATGATGTATTTACAATGAATACACGTGTTCCCAAAATCAAAAATTGGCCTAATTCTAATTCCGGAAGTTCCGTTGTGGACGGTAATTTGAATAAAAGATCTGAATCCCCCTGAAGTTCAGGAAGAAAGTGTACTTAAAAAGTCCGTAACTACCTGCAAAAGGGATCTAGGAATTGCATAGACATTACAAATTTATATCAGGAATAATATATATCTAACCTACAATTTACTGTTACCGCAATTTATTTCCATATTGGTTGCACGTTGCACTCACGTAGCAAATGTAGAGTCAGGCTTATGTGACCGCGCGTCACAGACATCTGGATGAATAGTAGCTTTTAATTAACTTACGATTGTTACAGTTGACATTAATTGATATTCGGATGGAATTATAAAATTTTGACCGTATATGAACTGTATTCAGTGACCCTCTTTAAGGTTAATTTATGTTAATAACATGTCGTTTGTCTAATTAACGGCTTCTTTGCGATTATAATGCGCTTTCGGGTTCGATTTAAGTTTTAATTATTCTGACATATTCACGGTATACAGCCAATTATATAACCACGCGGATTTCTAAATATATTCAAAAGATCAATTGTTTTACCGCCGTGTTTACTGATGCATTAAATTTAATATACTACGTCTACTGAATGAACGATATTAGTTCACTAGCTTCTGTTTAGATTGGTCTATGTGACTAATCTTTAATTTGTGTATGAATATTTATTTCAAAATTTTTTATAGTTCCGCTACTAGATACGAGTATAGTCTCACCGTGAGAAGGTTTTCAGGTACCACGTTTGCCACGTGTGGATTGGCAGACTTCACACATAAGAAATTTTATATATTAACATATACATTAACTGCAGGTTTCATCGCAATGTTTTTCTTCATGTCACAGGTATGAGCCTGAATTTGAATCTAGACTCGCCTGAGTGAAAGCCTGAATTTCAAATATCTAGGCTATCACAGCAACGATTATATGTTTATACATGTATCAAATTGTTATGCAACTAATTCCAGATTCGAGTCATCAAGCCGTGACCCCGCTACAGGGCCCGATCCTGTTACGCAACGGGTCCGTGCCAGTGGTACCGCTCACGTCCTACAACACAGTCAACAATGGAACCTTCTACCAAATACCTGTGAGCATTCCAAATACAATTTTTCTACACACACTACTTTATTGCAATACATGTATGTTATACATGGCAACACAAATTGACGTCTGGTCCCATCTAGTACTCATGACTGCTCTCATTCGACAATATATTAAACTTTGTACGCTTGATTTTACCGCGCGGATCAGAAGCCTATTAACTTCGATAGATGGATATAATAACGTAGCTTAATTACAATTTTTGAAGTGAAAAGTTCTACAGCTCGACTTTGAGTAGGGAAAAAATCTATGGGTTCGCATTAACAAGATTCTGTCACTTTCGTCTAATTTTATTAGCGAAATGTGCGCCGTTTATACGACGATTAACTTAAAAACTACTGAACCGATCTTAAAAATTCTTTCACCTTTATAAAGCTGCATTATCCCCGTGTAACATAAGCTACATTTTATTTTTAAAAAGTTATGAATTTTTTACTTAGCCAACTATTGCCAAATACTTGTTACGCGAAAGTGTCACGAGTGCCTAGGTTATTCGCAGTCATTAAAACAAATGAAAACTGTCCATAGCGGGCCTAACAAACACGCAATGTTTAAACGCAAAACAAATGAATGCCTCGCGTTAGCCAACTTTAGTAAACACTTGCATAATACATAATGTCCAAAATAATTATCGCTTTAAATACATGCTTTTAAGTGTTTTGGTTCAGAGATAAAATTGAAAAGGTGTAATATCAAATAATGTACTATTCAGACAAGATGAGTATATTACGAATTGGTCGTAAAAAGGGTGCGGAAAACATACATTATTATACCTGTCTAAAATGTATTCACATCAAAGCAGATTTTATTAATGTATGGAGATTGTATTGCTATAGTGGTTACCATCCCTTAATACCATGTCGGCCTAGACAGTTGAACAACTACACTATGTATCAATTTCTAAATATGTACTTGTATGGAAAATGTTACACCCAGGCACAAAACAGAAATATTCGTGCTCATCACACCAATATTTGTTCTGCTTGGAAATCGAACCCGAAACCATGGGCTCGGCATACAGACTCGCTGACCAGTGGACTACCGGGCCAAGTCTGGTTATGCATGAATAATAAAATAATTCAATTGGGGTCATTATGACTTAGTAATGCTTTTGTAGATCAACAAGTAATAAGTGCCTTACAGTTTTAATAGCAGTCAATAATAAATACCTACAACGGCCCTAGCCACAGCTGGGTCAATATACGGTTTACGGCAACTGCAATTATCCTTATTTATTAGCGGCGCAAATTACACAATATGAATAAGGCTTTTGCGGCTGGCCTACATGTTACTACGCGAGCGATCTTTATGACTTTATCTAGTAAAGTGATCTCACAGGGCTGGCAGTCTTGCAATTACTCATCATAGCAATATAATTATTTATTTCAACGATTATAAAAAAGTCTATATGTATAAAACAGAAAGGTGACCGACTAACAAATTGGTTTTTGGAAATTCAGTGTTGGCGCGAGTGAATCCGCAGCCAGATGCTAGTTTTACATAATTTAGATAATGAACATCATTACTATTAAAGGTGATAATAAATTAATATTAGGTCAACGATGATCAAAAATGTTCAAAAAATTTTATAATAACTGATCCAATTGACGAAAAATACTGTTTACTCATATATCTATATGTTCATTGTTAACATTACAATATATTTTTGGTTTTTATTAACACACTAAAAGATTTCGACAATTACATTTTTATTTAAAAAAAATTCAATTACATGACAACCTTAATTGCTGAACAAATTTACATTTAATAATTACTGTTTACCTTCAATATTTAATAAGTACCAACCGGGACTGCTCTTAATTCTGTTAACTCTCATTAAGAGGTCACCAAAATTTATAAAAAAAATCATATCGGTTATATTACTATAGTTAATTTGCCTGTGAGTTAATTTCGTTACCTTCAATCCATTTGCATGTCGTTAACATTCCTTAAATAATGATTGCAAAATTTTTGCTATCAGGTCCTTTTAGTACTTGACTAAGCTAATATACAATCATTTATATCTGTTGTCTTTATTCTTAATCGATGCATAGGACTGTTTTAGCCATTATCAAAATATGACACTAATATGCTATTTTATTATCTATTTTATACCCAAACAAAACTAGTGCATTCGAAATACAATAGAAAAAACAAGCAGCTCTATTATGCATTTGTATTATATCTTATAACCTATATAATATATCTTATAATAAGGATGTAAATAGAGGAACAGAGAAGAGAGGGAAATAGAGAAACTTCGAAATTTCCGTATGAAATCAATTATAACTAACAGTATCGTAACCTTTCGTTTATCAAACTAAACAGGCCAATTAGCTAATTAGTTCGGCTATGATCAATAATGTTCGAATAGCATTAACAGGTGTCGTGGGAAAACCCCGATATTTTGGTTGTCGGCACTCTCAGTGTCACCGAAACGAAGCGACTCGTCCCACGCTTGACTACGAGTCTTGATCTAAGCTCATTTTGCGTTTCTTGATCATTATCAATGTCCACGTAAAAGGACATCTTTATAGAACGTGGTGAACTAGGGAATGAAATATTTAACACACAAATAAAATAGACTTTACTACTTAACATTAATAATTCTTACTTTGATGGTAATAGAGCCTTTTCTGAAATGTCAAAATTCTCTTTATACACATTTGATCGTTATCGTAAGGAGCTCGGAAATAGCAGTGTCTGTGAGTGACGATAGCTGACGTTTTCATCCAAGCAAAGTAAATTTAGTATCTGTATTATACGTATTGCGCGCTTGAAATGCTAGGCATTATTTTAACAGAACCGTTACTAAATATTATTTGACAAATAAAACAAACTACTTCTCACAAAGCACTCAAGGTGAAGTGGCGCCTTCGTCAACTCGGTACGTGACTACGCCAACAGTGTCTAAGGTTTCCAACATCACAAAACATCATTTAAAGGTTAAGTAAACACGCATTAACCAAACCAAACGTTTTTTAATATTTTTTATTACATGCGAGTATATTATGTGAAATGCATAATTAACACAGAAAGAAATAATACTGAAATTTGGCGTAAGTAAATTCCTATTGCAAAAATTGCATGAGCTGCTAATGAATTGAATGCAGACTAATTACGTACATTTTATTACATCCATTTAAATATATTCATTGCAATCCATTTTGAAAGTTTTTACACAAGTATAAGACCAAGGTTCATTTGGAAACTCGATGTACAGTATTTACAAAACACATTTATATGACTTTAGTAAAAACGTCGATAATTTGATAGGTGAAGCTAATTGTCTATAGCTTATGTTGGACTGAATTACATATCAGGTTCGTTAGATGCCTCAACTGGTAAAAGTGGATTTCTATGGATAACTGCCAGAATATTGCACCTTACTGTTTCAGTACGATTTCCTATAGAATTATATATAATTATAATTATATATATATGTGTGTAATTACAAACTGGCATGTAAGCCACACGATCAGTGATTAAAAAGAATACTGGCCGTTTATAAGTTCTATATTCAAATATGTAAAATTAGTATTTTATAATGTCATGTCATATTTTTATTCATTCCTATTAATTTTAATAATAGCACCTTTAGATATTTTATTTTCTAAAACCACGTATTTACAACATCATAAGTACGAAGATCTGTATCTTACCTTCGAATCATTTTCTGGAGTTCACGACTGTAAAAACTAAAATACTAACTCTTGCCTGTACTGACGCTACAGCTCAGATTTAGTATTGTACATACTATGTACCTATATAATACAGTATATCTAATACTAAAAAAGGAGGAAGGCTAACTAGTCTCATCGGCCATCTGCTTATTAAGAAAAACGATTTTTCTACATTAATTATAATTAAAATACCATTGAATCTTCTTTGCATTTTTATTAAATGTCTATAAAGAAAATAATCTAATCCATTAAATCGAACTGAATCAGATAAGGCACCTAAAAGGCTACAATTATGACATATAAGGAGCCTTAAAGTATTTACGGTATAGAAATACTCAACCACTTGATATTTGAAACCGAGAGATCAACATGGTTACGAATAACGAATTTGATCTATGGTTATAATTCTTTTTACGACAATGGACACGTGTCTCTCGTGCAAAGATTGAAGCATGCTATACCACACTGCTTCAATGAGCATTAGCGACGAGCAATGATAACTTAATATATAACTTTGCTGCAAACAAAAAACAAAGCAAACAAAAAGCCCTCTCACCGTGAGAGGAAACCCGGTCCAGAAGTGGACTAACAAAAGGGTCGAAAAAAAAAACAAAAACTTTTGTGAACCCTAATTACTACGTACGCGACGATTATAATTTGTGCCGTAATTTGTGCCAATTACAGTAATGAGATTCCTGCGAATATAAGTGTCAATTACGCTCAAAAAGTGTTTTATATACCCGACATGCGTTTAAATATCTTTTAGAAATTGTATAACAAAAGTATGAATTGTCTTCCACTGCTAGGTCTAGTTGAAAATATGATAATAAGAGAAAAATTAGTACTGTTGTACTAAGTTTCGTATGTTGATGTATTAAAATTACTAAATCACTATGTAAATAAATAAAATTGCAGCATTGCCGAATTCTTCATATGGTATTCAAACGGTCAATACAAATTCATTTAGTCTCAAAGTTTAGGCGATGTATGTGATCGTTTAGTATAAAAACTGTGTATTTATGTTTAATATAATCGAAAATTTCAACAGTAGATAATAAATAAGCTATTTTTGCACGCGTTACACGTATCAGGAAATGTATAACATAGGTGCCTATTGAATTCGTACGAAATTTAATAGGATAACGTAAGTATTCAACATTACCTATACATTTGCATAACTACACAAATAAGACCTGACACTGAATTATTAATAAAACCAAAAAAATAACACCTATTAATAACGTTCGTAATATTTATAATATTTGCTTTGAACTAAATGGGTTTTTAATTATTCAGTGTAATAAAAAAAGTCATAGATTAAGACGTTTGCATAAATCGTATTTAACTCTAACCCCGACATTTTAGATTAACGAGATGGAAATATTTTAGTGCATAACTCGGTAGTCTGTATTGAATTTAAAATATATTCGTTTACGATATGTAGGAAGATACGGTGTATTCTTATCGATTATATTTTAATCTAAAAAATATGTAGTTTTACTTTTAAAATTGAGTAATAGACTTGCGTTTGACTGCGAGCTCACCTGATGGTAAGTGAGGTGCAGTCTAGGATGAAGCACGCTTGCCTAGAAAGTGCCTATTCACTCTTGTTTTGAATAATCCCTGATCTTACCTTTTATTTTCAAAAATTGTTCTTAATGTAAAAAGCAAATATATTCTTCGTATTCTCAATAGTATTACATAAACTATAGCGATTTCATTACCGCGATACCGTTTTTAATGTGATAAAGTAGGTCTGGACCAAGGCTGAAAATTCTCGAACAAAACCCATTTAAAAAACAATAAGCACCTAACGTCCTTTCATTAATACACCATTCATACACACGCCGTTCGAGCCAGCAAGGTTGAATGCAAATGGCATATCATTTCCTCTATTACGGGGATTAAGAGCAGCGTAAGTAGACCAGCGTCTTAGTTCGCGCCGCTGGCTTATTAGAATTGCGACGGCGTAGGGTCGCAGGAAACGCCCGATCACAACCACGCACGTTAGTCACAGTCCAAGCGTGGGCACTGGCTGATAAAATATACGTGAGCGATTTATGAGATACGCGAGTGTTCGTGCATAGTAAAGACGGCTATTGCATTGAACTTTGCGGTCTAGGTGTTCAGCGTCTGTGTTGCCTTGATACCGAAAGCCCGGGGACGCTACATGGACGTAGAATTCGAAGCAGTTTTAATAAATAAATCCATACTAATATTATAAAAGCGAAAGTAACTCTGTCCGTCTGTGTCATCATCACGGTCAAACCGCTGAACCGATTGTGATGAAATTTCATATAGAGATACGTGAGGGTCTTGGGGTGAACATAGGCTATTTTTTCACCCATTTTTTTTTTAATTTTTTCAGGAATTTCTTTGTTTTACGAAAATGTCGCAACCTGAAAAGAAAACTTTGTGACACACTGATTTCCAGGCGGGCGAAGCCGCGGGCAAAGCTAGTATTATATATAACCCTGTCACTTACTGGTACTTGTCACAGACAAGTATTGTGTGCACAGGATTATACAGAAGAATGAAGTGCACAACGCATTTGTGCACAGAACAATAATTAATAATTTGTTTATTGCCAAAGAATATACTCGTAATTACAGAGATTGTTATTTCAAAATTATGGTTGTTGTTCAATAATACAATTTTTATGTGTATCATAGTCTGCCGAGCTAGGTATGACTCTGTGTTACGGCATACATCGCCCAACCCCAATAAAATATATTTGTTTATATAACAAATAAATATCCTTAGAAATAGAACAATTTTTCAAATAATAATGAACACTTATAAGCGAATCGTAAAAACGCGATATAAAGCTGACATCATATATCATCTCCCTAAGTCACTCTTATCCTTATATGACTGAAAGCGACCGTTCACCTTGCTCGACAAGTCAAGGCGCTAACCTTTGTCTAAACGTCATCTAGTTTTGATTTATACCAGCTATCTAAATAACCATCAACATAATCACGTACGCACACACAAATGGTGCTTATGAATGAGAGTAGTATATTTGAATATCTATTGTTTTACATGAGAATTGTTTACAATTCATGATTAATTGCTCATATGACCCTTGGACTGTTATTATTTACTTCTATTCTTCATCGTAAAAATGGCAAGGGTGGATTACAGTAAGAAGATAGAAAAAATTAGATTCCTGTATTTATATGTGAAGGTAGTTCAAATGAGTAGGCAACATTGTCAACAGACCCTTGCCCTCCATGGCCATCTGCAACTAATCTCAAACAATATTGCTGGAAATTAGTGTTAGTTAATGTATTTAATGTTAGTGGATAATAAAGTTATTACTTACACTAGATTCTTAGTATACCGTCGTACAATTTGCAATAAGTTCGCATAATTTGAGGTTAATTTCTAATCTGTGCTGATAACAGATGCTTAAGCACTGCGATGGTCGTCTCTAGTATCTATAAAACTGCATCCGGCAAAGATTTCGCCATTAACAGATTGTTTAAATATCAAATGCTTCATGGCAGAAATATTAGCAATAAGTACTATTACGAACGAATCTCCTATATGTTATAAGTACAACCTAGAATATATTCAACATTTTTTATTACGGGCAACTGGGCCATTGAGTAAGCCTGGCTACTGTGCAAGGGATGTGTTCTCTACTGCCCTTCAGTTCGAATATTTCTGTACGACTATTTCTTCTGTATCTGGATGTAATATTATCTTTATAAATATATGCAGATACGAACTCATCGGAACCAAAGATGATACAGTCATAATAGATAGTAAAACCGCTAACTATTGCTACTTAAATATTCTATTAGCTATGCTATTGGCGTTTTAGTTGAATAAGCTAATAATAATAGTAAAATCTAATAATTTTATCAACACAGTCATGTCGTTGTTTATACCCACGCCTGAAACTGTATATCCTTGTTAATAATATCAATAATAACAAATCGTCTGTACAACGTGGGTGTCAATATCCGCCCTATCATATGATAGGCGGGCACTGTTCATGATTTGATATCGATTTTGTTTCCGCCTTATTAGTATCGCAGTTCAATACTGACTAATCATTGTCACATAATATCTAATTAATTGTGCTTTATCAATGGAAATTACTTCAGGTATATTGATGTCATTGTTTCTATGGATGAAGAAGATTTTACTAATTGCAACTACTACGACTAAATAATGCTCCAAACGGAAACTAAGTAATATAACAAAAATAAAATCTAACCCTATATATTGTGTATTTTCCTAATCCCTTACTAATAAATGTTTCATAATACCGCGTGGCGTTGAGTCCATCCTTTATAAAACACAATTCATACTAATATTATAAATACACAATTTTGTTTGTTTACTGGTCCTCCTCTAAAGCGGAGAAGTCAAAATGGAGCAACGGATTACACAAATACTTTTATCGCGATGGCTAATCCTTATGTAACAGCTAGTAAAAAATGAAAAAAATATAGGTATTATTTTTAACTTACTAGGTAGGTACAACATAAGTAGGTACGTACGAGCCGACTAAATAGAAATAGCACCAGCATTGTTCCTATTCGATCTTAAGCGATACATACTAAATAATTATTGCAAATAGTTAGTACGCAACGCATACCGCGTGGCATTCTATAAGTAAACCGACACCGCGTCGGGGCGCCATCCAATTGTTAAGATTATCTCCGTCAAGATTAGAATCATCGACATTGATATACATGTACAAAAACGGATTCGAAGTGACTTAAATATTTATGACGATGTGGGGAATTTTTCGGAAAATTTTTCAATGAACTTATAAACAATGATGTGAACCAGTGCCGTGACCGAATATGAACGGGATATGAGCTTCATTTTCTAAAATCAAAGTAAACGAACTTTGTACACGTGACTCAAGGTAGTCACGTTCAAGAACACTTACGTGTATTGAATTGACGCATTTCTGCAACTGATAGGTATGTCCTTAGGGTGCGCAAAGCACTCGACGGCATAGCTACCGCATAGTGTTTTTACGAGAAACTTAAGAAAACGCCCATCACAAATAAGCTGTAGAAGTAAAAAGATTTTATGCGTTCGATTTATGACTTATATTGGAACACATTTCACACACACAGTAACACAATGAAATAACATATTTCTGATAGACAGAAATAAGGCGTTCCTACTTAGGAAATCGTCACGGGTAACAACAGCTTTGTGACGAATCACAAAAAGATCTTTAAGTTTCTTTGAAATAGACACATATG
>DWEM01003007.1:0-11261 GCA_018245935.1 Agara belti belti | reverse complement strand
GAAAAAGTTTCGTAATTAGCAGCATGGCTAACATCTTGGGTGAGTACTAATAATATTAATGTTTCATTTAGAATTTTTCGCATGCACATAAATAACAAATCGTAGACGCGATGTAGGTTATTAAAAAGTTTTGTTCGAACGTTAGCGCTTTTCTTACTTTCATGCAATACTTTGTATAGCGTATTATTTTCCGTTTAATAGTACACGACAACGTGTTTGAATTTGACAGATCAGTGGTGTAAATGGTAACCGGGATTTTTCTGTCAATGCGCTAGATCCGGGCGTGGTACTGCGGCGGTGAAATACGCTAAGATCGATAACACTTCTGATTCACAATTTTAATCTTGCAAAAAACTTCATTTTATTCCTATAAACTAGACAGTGAGCTGTGAATCACTCCTAGGCGTGTTATCTGAAATTATTTTTAACTTGATTGCCTTCATAGATACCCACGTGCTACGAGAATATTCTTAGCGTTCTGCGAATGTCCGGTAATTGATCAATTCTTGTACGAAGTACAAGTAAGTGGCCAGCGTATCATTGTAAACTCTGAATGCTAGGAGCATGACATCATGTACCTTTTAAAATTGTCATTGATGTCGTCCCTATAACAGTACAGTTGTTGTTACTTTTATTGTATTGTGTCCATTGTTAACGGATTTTACGTGTTCTTCCGCTAAAATGTAAACATTGACTTTGCCGTACGTAATGCGGTACCTACCTAATCATAACATTTCAACGCATAGTGAAACTCAAGGCCAAAATGTTAGTCTGTAATAAAAAAAAACTCGTTTTAAGATAATATGATAAGCAACACTATTATGCATTTAAATTTTGGTAATAGAAGGTAAAATTATGTGTTTTACATCCATAGGGTATTCCATAGGGTAGGCTATTCTGTAGATAGATAGACAATTAAAAAAAAAAAACTTCAATTTTACATAGGCTTGCGCCGGTAACGGTTGCTTAAAACTTTTGCGTCTGTATTTTTTTGTTTATGCGGTATAAACTTCGGAACGACTTAATCGATTTTGATGTGAGTTTCACTGGATTATAGTGATGTTTATGCACACTAATAGGTAATCATAGAGAACTTTTAAAACCGGTAATTTTTTTATTTTTTCTGCGCGAAAATTGAAAAAAACCCAATGATTGTTTCATTTTACGTATTATTATTGCGTACTGGCACGTTTATAAATATAGGTGGCTAAAAACTGAAAAAAGATAACATAAACCACATTTTATATGTAGAATAATGAACCTACATAACCTAGAAGCAGTACACAGAAACTATTTGATTTAGAAACGTGAAATATCGTAAAAGATCCTTTACAGACATAACAGGGTTTTTTGGAAATTTGTCCCCTTACTATTAGGCACGAACTTGTACACAAGACGTAGGCAATAAATATTGTTTGCCAAGTTAATCCACATTATATCACAAACTGTATACTTAGATGTTTTTAGCGTGATAATAATTGAAGCACATAAGAAATTCTACGGTTTTAAAAAAATTACATTATGATTATAAAAGTCGTATAAACCTATTACAATGAAATCATTCGAATAACCAAAATTTTAAATATAGTAATATCACATAAAAAATGAATACATAGTTGCAACGAAGAAGTACGTACGTGATTATTACCAAGATTTTGTATCGCTGAAATGTTTCTCAGTCGGATATGTACAAATTTTGCAAATATTTTCACATCAACATGTACATTTTAAATCAAACGTGACTTTAACCTATCATCATATATCAACTGGATATTACGTTTTAATCAAATGAGCGTTATATATGGCATTATAGACGCAATAACGGTAGAAGGGGTCGACTTAACTCTTGCCATTTTTCGTAGATCGCGGCATAAAAATGGTGGAGAAACAAACGATATTGATATATTATGTATAAAATACCTGGCAGCCATCCATGCGGTCCCAGAATAGCACCAAGCACTAACTTTTAGTATCCGCCTGGATATTTGTGACATGTTTTAGATAAAACGAAAGATAGATACCGTTTACAGAATATATGGATTTTACTAAAGCGTTATCGAGGTGTATTTAGGAAATAAAAGATTTTGTTTTTCTATTTGCCATAAATAAAATGTTTCACTGTGTAGAATAATTTGTTATTCCAGCATAATTGGTTCAGTTCAGTTTTTTACCTTTCAGATAAAATCAAAGTTACTATGAATTAGTTCACAGCTATTAAATAGCGCTACGTCTTTACTTTGTATCGATTTTTGCTGGCGCCTGTTCGCGCGCCGGTCTAATAAAATGCGATAGAATTCGGACTGCTCACTGTTATATAATCACGTAGCTTCAGACAGAATACCAGTATAAGTGCTTTTTTTTTGTAGACAACCAGTAGTAGCGAATAGTTTTTGTCATGTTGTGGAGAAAAATATGTACAAATTGTTTACAGCTAAAGCATCTTTGCTTACGGAAACTATTACTACCTATTAGCAATACTTAATAATAATATCTATTCGAATCCTATGAGTAACTAGGTATTTACTCATTTTTCTTTGCACTTTATTGTAAACCTAGAGGATTGGTTTAAATTTAACTAACATTTCTTTTACAAAAATACATCCAACAGTCACGACTATTTCCCATAGGGATAAGCAGAGACTAAGGTTTTCCACAGGTTACGGTCCTGGCAAACTTCTTCCGCATCTTTTACTTTCATCAAAATCGTCATTCCGATTCCTTTATTAGAGGTACCCTGGACCTGGCCGTCTTTAAGCGCGTCAATAAAAATAAGTATTTTTCGCAGCCAAGAAACAAATTAATTAAATCGTAAATAAAATCCTTTTAATAATACGCTTGCGAGACTGGTCCGAAATCTACACATTCCACTAACAGGTTGTATATTTTATTAAGCCGTATGTTGTATTGCGACTTAAGCTACAGCACCATAAGAATTCGTCCGTAGGTCGTCACGGAATCGATTTGTTAGGATGACATCACCCACCCAGACCCACCTAGCGAGGCAACTTGCGTTAAGGATCGAGCGGGTCCGACACATTATTATTACAACTTCCAAGGCCCTCTTGAAACCTATGTATGACGGAAACTCTGCTTAACACCGAGCAATGAACATAACACAGAAATAAATTGGTCGTATACAATGGCGATGGGTGCGCTGCGTACCAACGCACCCGCATACCAAAACCATTCGACTATATTTAGAATGCTGTTAAGAGACCTGACCCGAATGGTAGGCGACTATTACGATCGTTGCAACGCTCGAATAGGAAATGAAGGAAAAGAGTAAAGTTCGCTAAGGAATACTAATTCGCTAAGGTGCATATTTTCATAGCAGGACGTAATTTCTTTGCACAGAATACAATTCCTTTGTACTTCTCATAAAAAAAATATCGTTTAATAAACAAGGTTACGTATTAGTTTCTCTTTTAATTTTTTTACCTGAAAATTATTATTATTTATTAAGCAATACTATTGTATACAAAATTAATTATATTCCAAGTTAAAAGCGTATTTTTTATGAAATATCAGTTCCTATAAAGGTGAAGGAGAACCACGTAACGAAACTTAATCGAGCAATAAGACATTGGGTAACATACAATAATATTTTTTCTTGTAACATTTCAGATGTATCGACGGAGGATAACCTCCAGTATCAGTTCTTCCCGGTATCCAGTGGCTCAGTCCAGTTCAAAGTGAGAACTGCCAATGATGCTCATGTGGCACTCACTACTGGCCCTCAAGAATCGGACCCCATGTATGAGGTAAACAATGAAAAACAAATATTCCTTCTTATAATTATAATAAAGAATACCTGCAAATACAGACACACAAACGCACCTTATACAGATTATGATCGGAGGATGGGGCAACACCAAAAGCGTGATCAGGAAGAACCGGACGAAACCAGATAAAGTTGAAATTGACACGCCAAACATAGTGAACGGTGGTGAATTTCGCGGCTTTTGGGTCCGATGGGACGGCGGTATCATATCCGCCGGACGCGAGGGCGAAGCCATTCCTTTCATTTCCTGGACCGATCCAGAATTCTTCCCGATCGGCTTTGTCGGCGTTTCCACCGGCTGGGGTGCCACTGGCTCGTGGAAGATCGAAGGTAAGACACGTGGCTAACCACAGGCGTCCCGCAAAATGTACCCAACTACTCAAAATTAATTATACATTATTGACGCAGAGGGGGCCGAGTTCGATACTCCGGATAATTTAGAATATAGATTCGGTCCCGTCGCGGCCGGTTCACTGGAGTTCGACTACCGCGGCCCTCACAATTGCCACGTTTGCCTGACCTCCGGACCCGCCGAGGTCAATCCCATGTACGAGATTATCCTCGGCGGCTGGGAGAACACGCAATCCGTAATTAGATACTGCAGAGAAAAACCTGACAAGGTAGGACGACGACGAACTTTAAACTTTGATGTTATCTCGAATTCGGTGCTGGTGTAAATGTTGATGACGTTTCGTAGGTTACGGCCCCGACTCCCGGTCTGATGAATGCCAACGAATTTAGGAAATTCATCATCGAGTGGAAATGTGGCAGGGTGATTGTGAGGAACGGAACGACGGGAGAAGTGTTAATGGATTGGGTGGATCCTGCACCGTTCCCCGTTACATACTTCGGTGTCCGCACCGGATACGGCGCGCGGGGAAACTGGCGTGTCGTACATTTCTTCAAGGCGGGCTCGGCGCCACAGCTACGTTGAGTGTCAATAGATCTGCTTCCGTTGTTATTTGCTGTTACCTCACATTAATATAGCCTTCTAAGTGATATATAATCTATAACGTATAACACTAACAAATTAAATGTCGTTAGTATTATTGCGTGTATTTATTGCGAATGATTGGTCGTTCTCACATGCCTGCTCCTGGAGGTTGAATTGAGTCCGCTGGTACGTTGGGTACATTTTGAATATGAATGATAAAATAATTCTATTTTTTCCCTTTTCAAACTGTTTCTATTGCATGATATGTTTTGTGTGTTTTCTTAATTTTCGCACAGTTAGCTAATAATTTACTACAACACTTCAAGTTTTCACTTTTAATCATTTTATCTGATATATAATTATTTGCATTATCTGTGACTGTTATTTATTACGAATGAAATTAGATTCCAATTAGAAAATGCATTATTTGATTTATTAAAGCTCAGTATGAAAATATTGAAAACTGTAAAAAAATTGTCTTAAGAAAAAAAAAAGCGTCAATATTTTTTATGAGCAGCTGGTTGGGATTGATTTGTATTTGTTATTTTACAAATACCCTGCTTTCTATAGTTCTATAGTTTCTGCTGATCGCTTGTGATAGTGTTGAACCCAGCTTCTTCAAGACATATGAATATTCTCACATTTATATTTAATTACCAACATTGATATTAATTTCCATCGTCGTTTAGTTCCACCATCCGCGCCCACCGCCGCCGCTCTGTTCAGCGCGCCCCCCGGGTACCCCAGCAGCGCGCCCGTGGCCAACGCAGGCTACGTGTGGGTAGATGCGAGCGGCGGGCAGATCCCGCCCGGTGCGGTCACCGGCGGCCAAGACTGCTCCGGAGAGCCATTGTGCGTGGCCAGAGCACAGCACGAGGGCGCCATGCTGCCGGGCAAGGTCGCCGCCTCTCACGGATGTGCTTACGTACCATGGGGCGGTCAAGAACACGGAAAACAAGAATATCAGGTGATTACAGTCTTCATGCAATTTCAAAGTGTCGATAAAAAGAACTTTTTACATCAATACAATTTTATTTCGGCCTATACAATTTTTTCTGGTATTAGTTGATTTGAAGTATAATTCCAATGTTACAGGTGCTAGTTGGTGGACCAGGCAATTGGGTGTCAACGACCGGTTCCAACATTCCTCCAGGATCTTACCCAGGCGGAGAAACGGAAGACGGCGAGCCCCTGTTCATCGGGCGCGTGAACCACGAAGGAAGCATCACACCCGGCAAGGTGCAACAGTCCCATGGTGTCTGCTACATTTCCTTCGCTGGTCAAGAACTTGGTTTCCCAGAATACGAAATCCTGGTAGCTTAAAGATGCACGCGGACGACTGAACCGCGCTTCAACCAAATAGTGATTTTAACTAGAGCTTAAGCTTCATATAAAAGGGACATTTTTTTGTGGGGCTATGAATCTGATATATAACATACCTTAATATGCCCATTTATCTAAAACTACAAAGCACTGCAAGCAGCAACAATGTAGTATTTACTGGTATTTCATAATATGTATTATATTTTAATTAAATTATTTTTTAACATTACACAACTGGTTCATTTTTATTGCAATAAAACTAGTACTACTGTAAATAAATTGAGGATATCCCGATTATGTATTGCCATTTTCCACCGTAAACATCATATGTTTGCATATTTTATTCTAAAGGCACATGGATTATCTTGTCACATGGATTATCCTATCCTATCCTATCCTAAAATTAAAAAACAATAGTCGCGAGACTTACAGTGGGTATAGTGCCATCTAGTGTAATAAGGCAACATTACATATGTAAATTTTTTGCTCTGCAATGGGAATTATAATTTTTGTCGGAAAAATAGTAGGCAGCATATTTCGGAATTCAAACTATCTGTTGTAAGATATCAATCATCAATTATTTGAAATTAACTGCCATTATTATTTTTCAACTCTTTCTTCTACCATTGTCACCTTATTTCCTTATTTTATACAACTACTCGGTAACAAGAAAGCTTACATACTATAATCTACAATTCTACAAACTTCTATGTCTAAAACCAAGTAGTTTTTAATGTACGACTAAAACTATATTTCTTATAAAATCATTGTCTAGTGACTGATTAAATGATATTGTTCATTAAATAATAGTTGTGGTCAAAAGACTAGATTCTAGGAATAATAAAATACATTTAATATGCTATAAAAATGGAAATACATTTCATGAAATTGACAGTAGGGATGTTAATTCAAGTAACAGCGATGTTTTTTTATGCATCTATCGGAAAGATTGCATCAATAATTTAGATATAAAGAATTGAAACTGGAATGTTTTCATCGTCGCCGATAACACCGACTAATTTAAAGACGAGTATAGATTCTGATATCTAAAAATTAAAAATATAAGACAGAATAGAAGAGGCAGATATGAAAGGATAAAATTGAGAAAATAAGTTGCAATAACTTATTTTTATTTATTTTTGTAAGAGGAAGGAGACCTTCAAAACTCTAAAATCACAATATTTTTATTTCTGAACTTATTATGTAATGACATTAATTATTATTGCAATTATAAAAAATATCAGAAAAAATCGTCATTAAGCAAACAAAACATCGAAAACTGATATATCTAAGGATTTAAGCAAATGTTATGACTAAAATGATTGGCAGGACGCAAGACTTTATGGCATGAACAGAGCTGCAAAAACTGAATGGGTTACGAGCTTTAATATATGATGTTTTTGTTCGAAGTATTGAATAAATTATATCGATATAATATACATGATATTATCATAATGCTTAAGATGAGTATCAAAATACGTGAATTTGAAAAAATAAAGCATGTAAGGATATACACCAATTTTATAAGAATAAAAATATATGACATGACATTATATAAGTATTTATTTTTTTTACACTTCAAAAAAGAACTCATTGGCAGGCAATATTCTTTCTAAGCACATAGTGTCGACTGTAACCGCACTAACGGACCGATTCAATACATGGAATCATAAAGATCGATGCTTTTGATGCTTCGATTAATATAGAGCAACCCTATTTGACAGTATTGACATTGAGACTGATTCAATATAAATACAAAATTCATGTTTGAGAAGTCTGTGAAACGATTATACATATTTTGTATGTGTAGCAAGAAACGTATTAAAGTCAGATAAGTTACTAAAGCCCTGATTATACTATAGAAAATTAGGGATAATCTTAATTAAACAATGGGGGAGACGGTGGGTGAGTGATAAAAATACGTTTTACATTATAATATAACATTCGAGCCGAATAATATAACATCTGATATTAAAATGCCGATTTATTACGTTTTTGCAGAAATCACCACAGTTCCGAAACAACAAAACATATATTACAAGATGACTAGCGGGTCTTTACGTTTTCAACTGAAGGGTCCAAGTAATGCTGGAATCGGGTTTGCACGCTGGCCCAGCCGAGCGTGTGACTTGTGGGTCGGTTTGATCACTTCGTACATAATTCTACTACTACTAATATTACAATACTTTTTTAAATCTATGGTAAAAAAAAGGCAATGATATATTAGAATAAACATTTTTTCTTATATCATTCTACTAATCGAGTAAGATATCTACACTTGTTTTTTGAATTCCAATATATTGAACAATTACATATGTAATATGCATTTGATTTTTTAGTATATCTTTCACATGTACACTTTGAGTCCTTATTGATAATTGTAACAATGCCATTTGTGTTGGTAAAAGTTGAAATTCTAATTTATGATCTTGTTGTTTTCCACAGATTGTACTAGGCTGTCAAGGGTAATTGTAACAATGCCTTTTGTGTTGGTAAAAGTTGAAATTCTAATTTATGATCTTGTTGTTTTCCACAGATTGTACTAGGCTGTCAAGGGTGCACTATAGTAAGAAAAGGTGGTAAACAAGTCCTGTCAGTACCTTCACCAAATATATTGGCGGGAAATGAGTTCAGAGATTTTTGGTTGCAATGGCATGGTGACATGATATGCTTAGGGCTAGACTATGCACCCAACCCATTTCTATTGTATAGAGAAAAAACATTTGATCTCAAATATCTTACTTTTGGAGTTTTCGAAAACACCACCTTAGCCTTGGAATGGAGGTTTGAAAGTACGTTTTTATTTCAAAATTTATTTATTAAAAAAAAAATTATATTATAGTTCTACATCAATAACCATTGTTTTATATTTCAGTGCCACCAATACAAGAAGACACAGTAATGAAACCAGTTTCTGGCGGAACTCCAAAATGGGTACCAACAGATGTTCAGTTACCGGATGCGGCTTTGATTGGAGGATTTGAGAGAGAGATGTTATACATTATAAGAGCACATCATCGAGGTTCATTGACCCCCGGCAAATTTGTTCCGTCACTGGGTGTCGGTTTCATTTCTTGGGGTGGAGAGATGCATGAAAAAACTGAATTTGAGGTAAATTACACTTACTTGTCTTTATTTATGCACTAGCTTTTGCCCGCGACTTTGTCCCGCGCATATATTATTATACAAATGTTATTATACATATAAACCTTCCTCTTCAATCCCTCTTATCTTATCTTATCTTATCTTATCTTATCTTATCTTATCTATTTAAAAAAGCCGCATCAAAATCCATTGCGTAGTTTTCAAGATTTAAGCATACATAGGGACATACGGACAAAGAGCGTGACTTTGTTTTATATTATGTAGTGATTAACAATCTGTGATCTATATGAACGCCTATAGTCATCTTTTGCAACATTGTCATAGGTTCATAAAGGATGTGGAGAGTAGAATGGCTTCGATACACAGAATATTTCATTCACAAACTGTCATAGGATATGAAACAATCTTAGACTAACATTGGTAAAATTGTCTCACCAAATCCAAGTAACATGAAGGATAATGTATTTTGACATTAATTGAATCAAATGTATTTTTAACCGACTTCAAACAAGGAGGAGGTTCTCAATTCGGCTGTATTTTTTTTTTAAATGTTCCAAGTATTAGTCTTGTTTATATGTAGTCACTAAACACATATAGGCATATGAACTTAACCGCTTTATAAATATATTTGTGAATCTGTTACAGATATTAGTCGGGTATGATTGTATTTGGATCCCATGTTCCAATGGGAGAATACCGTCGGGGGCCATCGAAGCAGGATACTCTGAGGTAGAAGGCGAGCAGCTCTTTGTGGGGAGAGCTCTGTGCAATGACCATCTCATACCAGGGAAAGTGCAAGCTTCTCATAACGTTTGTTATATCGCATACGATAGCAGCGAGGTTGCAGTGAGGGATTATGAAATACTAGTTGAACCGGACAAGAATATACAGTGTGCAAATCCATTCTTCATGCATGAATTGGGCATCACACCTACAGCATATCTCGGTACTAACAGGGATGGTCTAGACAATCATAACGACAACCATAATTAAGATTGGGCTCACTGTACAGTGAATGTTATAAAATCGTTTAATATATATTAAGTATACTGTTAACAATTAAGTGTCATTTACTATACTACACTAAATAGTCATGTGTAGTTATATTTATAAGTGATTTAGCTTTCTGTATAGAAGAATAAAAGTAATGAGCAAATTCTTAAGTTGTTTTATTAATTAAATTACTGTTTATAATTTTTCATTAATGGTAGAAAATATTATTGAACTCATATTCATGCAATCTTAAATTTTTAGTATTAATATACAAATTTCTAACAAGATCAGAAATCGCAATGTCTCCCAATTGTCTGTTCTTTATGTACCATCGTATACAAAAATATACCAGTACTTATTAATTGTTACCTGCCCATTTCGTGTAATTTAAAAATTAAACGTAATAAACGTATTTTGTTATCAAGCAATTTTATCATTCTTCAAAGTACTAATTAGATTTGTTCAAAAGTAATAATGACACCAATCCTTTTAATACTTTCATTGTTCTTCTGTTGGATCCTGGTATCCTCTCATGAGGTTTACCGCCATAGTCTACCACTCTGGTCAAGTGCTTGTCAACAGATTTCATACTCCTAAGAAGAACTTAAGGAAAAATGGAAGATGTAAAATGTTTTTTTTTTATTCCTACATTTACATTGTTGTTTATTACACAGTAAAAAGAAACAAAATTTGGCAATCAATCTAATAAAAGTATAAGCAACAATATGCTGTATAAAAAATTGAAAATGTGTAGGTAGGTACCTGATGACAATAATTTTTTGAGTGTTTGTAGATCTAAAAAAAATCCATCTCATTAAAGCTTAAAATACTATCTCCTTACATATTCCATTTTGGTCTGGTTGTGAAATTAAAATATGTTCCTCTTCTGTCAGTTTTAATTTTAGAATACAAGTATAAACCTGTGATTCCTAACTTTTTTGTTATGTTTCAAGGACCCCTAATGTATACACAAAGATAGTAATACTTAAGTGCTTAGTAAAGTTTTTACCTGATCTGTGCTTATGCATTAAATCACTAAGTACTTATTCATTTATATGCAATTATTAATGTGATGTAATAAATAATTAACATAGATACATATAATCTGTAACAGAAAAAAAAACA
>DWEM01003006.1:0-11261 GCA_018245935.1 Agara belti belti | reverse complement strand
AGATATGACGTGTATTTTTTTTTGTCAAACGTGCGATTTGCAACCTTTCTGTCTAGACATTTTTATCGTGGTCCTGAATTTTATCTAATTAAAATTAGATTATACTTTATACCTGTATTTAAGGGTATTCTAAAAGTTTTAAGATCCTTTGTAGGCACTCAAAATACACGTGATGTTGGGCGGGGGAGGGGGGTTAGTCTTAAGCGTCACTAATTGGGAGGGGAGAGGAGAGGTTAAAAAGTGCTAAAAAAACATCACGTGATTAATGGATGCCCCCCCCAAGATCATTAATGGTTTGCCACGCCGCTCTAAGCGGCACTACGAATAGCACAACGGTATCCAGTACTAGCTCGGCTATGTACTAGGCCCACGCCCGCCCTTGTGTTAGTCTTTACACGCGTACCTAATAAAGATCGAGAGGCACCGTGATGTAACACCGCGAAATGAGCAAGGTCGGCCAATGTTACTGCCGCTATCACTCTAAAAATAGCCGAACAGTTGACAAACTACGTATATTTCAATAGGGCGGAGGGGTTATTAGTTTTACAATTTATGTTTTTATATTTACTTGGTTCGCCCAGGGATGTACCGTCTCTACAACTGTTTCAACCGTGAAACAGTAGGTTTTAAAACAGGGTAGGTTTTGTATCGATCTCAAGCGTGCAGATGCCTAAATATAATTTCCACGTGAAAATTCATTTTAGTAAAACAAGCGCTATAGATGGCGCTACAGGCGCTATAATGGTACGTGTGAAAAAAAAAATTGTTTCGGCTACGTGGGTTAAAATAGTCTATACAAATAAATAAAAATGGAATGTCTGTTTGTAATATTGAAATAATCGACTTTTTACTAAATGCCTATGCATGTATACACGGTACATATATCACAATAACGCTTTTTATAATTGTTGTCTGTCTGTTTTTTCCGGCTAATGTATGGAACGGCTGGATTTTGACGGGACTTTCACTGGCAGACAGTTGATGTAATAAGGAGTAACTTTGGCAACTTTTTTTTATTATTTCTGTATGGATTATATAAAAGGCGCGTCCTTTTATGTAGATGAAGTAGCGGGCACAGCTAGTTAAAAATAATATCTCAGATCTAAATCCGGACATAAAGGTGATACTGCAGTGTTAGGGTTCTATGATTGGTCTACGTTTCAGGTTTTTTTTTAATTTACCTAAATTGAGCCGAAAACATTTATTTCTCCATGCCTACAGAGAACAATTTCCAAGAAGTTCGCTGCGAGAAGGTGTTCGAGGCGATGCGCCAGTGTTGCCTGAAACACAAGCCGGTCTCGCTCGTATGTGAAGGTTACAGGCTGGAGCCACGCGTGTTCGCGCCCGTCACCGACAGGCCCACCAAGAACGACTGATTTTTCCAAGGTAGGAATATTTTTAAATAGAACAGATAACGCGCTTTGTGTACTGAACGCCTTTGAAGATAAGCATGTACGTCTAGATCCAGACATGGAGAAAAGTTCAACTGGAAACTACGTGCTCCGATATTTTTGTCTGTAAACGCATATAACACTTGATTAGTGCTTTGGAAAGACGAATATTTTAAAAGTTCACTAATAAACAATTATATTTATTACAAAGTTAAAACTATGTTAATGATATTACGAATACTGAAATACGTAATCGAAATTATTTTAGGCCAGTTTCATCGTGGGTTCCATGATATAATCCATCCATCCATCCATCCATCATGATGTGATGGTTCTTTTTTGTCACCGGCTTTTTCCTCCCGGTCTGCTATAGCCTGAAGCGCGCCCAAAGCCGTAGTAAGTTGACTAAAACATGACATTCACAGAGTGTGTACCTTATAATGAATAAAACAATTTGAATTTGAATATATTCATAGAAGCGTGCCCTTTTAATGTACTCTTATATCTATCTTAATTATTGCTAGATCCTCTGATTTGCTTTTACTGTTGGTAACCAATCATAATAATCGATTAAGGTAACTTAAGGCCCCCTCATTGCAAATCATATCCTCAATTTGATGTTTCTCGAATGTTCCCAATGAATATACATAGGACGCGTAAGCTTTATTGATGTACCGAGCGTCCTTAGCTTTGGCGCATGCGTAGAAACGTCAGGTGATATCGACCCCGGGCAGTCTTCGGTACGTCTGTCTGGGAGCTGTGTCCGGAGCGTGTCTTTATCTCAGAAGCTCATTTAAATCGTTAATTAGAAGTCGCTGGTTATTGATCACTGTGCTAGTGATCAGTACAAGTAAATTGCCAGTATAATTTCTCGATAGATTTCTAAAGTCTCATTTACTGCTAAGGCTGCATCAACGTCATCATGAAGTGGACTTTGCTGGTACGTATTGAATCTCTGTCAATCATAAAAGTGCCATTTTCAATTATGTCATCTCACTGTGCTTTGTACGGTCATAATTTATTATACGGGTAAGGGTTATTATGGACGTTTTTCATTACATCATCGCCCGGCGCGGCCATATCGATCCCGTGACCCAATTATATTCCAACATACGCATTAGGGACACCGACTCATTTACATCCCTTGCTATAAAGATTTTCCAGAAGCAGTATCGCGCGTAATGTAAAATAAAGTAAACCGAACGCTTTGATTTCTGGCCTGAAATAATTACTCGTGTCCGCCATTTTGTTTTGTCTTGTAATTTTTCCTTTGTACTTTCCCTTTGCATTGTACCCTTGCTATAGAGATTTTCCAGAAGCAGTATCGCGCGTAATGTAAAGTAAAGTGAACCGAACGCTTTGATTTCTGACCTGAAATAATTTCTCGTGTCCGCCATTTTGTTTTGTCTTGTAATTTTTCCTTTGTACTTTCCCTTTGCATTGTATCCTTGCTATAGAGATTTTCCAGAAGCAGTATCGCGCGTAATGTAAAGTAAAGTAAACCGAACGCTTTGATTTCTGACCTGAAATAATTTCTCGTGTCCGCCATTTTGTTTCGTCTTTTGTATTTTTCCCTTATATTTTTCCATTGTATTGTACCCTTGCTATAAAGATTTCCCAGCAGCATTACCGTGCGTAAAGTAAAGTAAAGTAAACCGAACGCTTTAATTTCTCACCTGAAATATTTTGTCGTGTCCGCCATTTTGTTTCGTCCTTTGTACTTTCCTCACTTGAGTCTTCTACGGCCAAAGTGGATACAAGTACAAGTTGAGACATGAAATCGAATTAGTTAAATTGGAATGGGATAATAACAAATTATGTGAGAATCAAATTACAAAAATAAGCGAAATTACATTTTGAATATAATACAAATATACAAGAAAAAGGGGTTACTCTTTGGTTATTCATTTTTCGCAGTGTCGTCCTATTATCAAGTAATGTGTCCTCGGCTTAAATTCGCTGTGGTTAACAAGGGTTTTAATGACGCCCTACTTACGTGGCTATAATCCGGACACTGTGATTACGTCATACGAGAAAATAAGGGTGACACCCACAAGGTTTAACGTGAACAGTTTTGGGGAGGATACGGAGTCACGAGCTCTTTTCTATCTTATTTTATCGATACTTGTGTACACGTTTTGAATAAATTTTCACAAAATACCTCACAATAAATTTTGTAATGTTTATATCTAAGTAAACTATAATTGCTCAAATTTGACTTTTTACTTTCTTAACAGTTGCATATTTCCCGTTTCAGATATGGAACAACGGCGTCGCATCCAACCACTCGGCAAAAGAAGTTGGATGTACAGATACCCGAGGACATTTCAGCTCTCGTTCACTGTTCTAGCTCTAGGCATCTTCTTCTCGAAGCCCATCTACGACATCTTCTTCAGGCCGCGGTCGCCGCTCGAGTTCGACGAGCCGCCCACGACGCTAAGGAGGATCGGAAAGTAATAAGTAATATGGACTCGGTTTCCAAGGCTAGGGAAAGATTCGCGAAGTATCCGATCGTTTTCGCTAAGTGTTCTAAACAAGGCGCGTTATATGCTCGATGCGTGTTGCTCAAAGAAGACTCAGTGAAAAAGGACGAGTGCGTTAGAGAGTTCCAAGAGTTCAAAACATGCCTTCAAGCCGCCGCTAAGGATTTAAAGACGAGGATTTAAATAGACAAAATCAAAATGTTGGTCGAACGTTTTAGAGAGGTCTCCGCGACGTTGTCCACAAATATACTCTCTATGGGGTTTAACTATCATCTGATGGCCGGTTTCGTTATTCGGCTGCTGTTTATACTGTACGGTGATTACCAGGACGCGACCTTCGATGTCAAATATACGGATGTCGATTACAGAGTGTTCACGGACGCCGCCCGTCACGTCGTTAAGGGCGAATCGCCCTACATGCGCCACACCTACCGATACAGTCCCGTTATCGCGTGGCTGATGGTACCTAACGTTCTCGTTCACGAGCACATCGGCAAGGTCCTCTTCTCGCTGTTCGATATACTCATAGCGCTAATCACCAAGAAATACGTCAAATACCAGCTAACTGGCAAAAGCTACGCGGGCAAAGTTTCCAAGTACAGCTCGCTCTTCTGGCTGTATAATCCGTTGAGCGTCGTAATTTCAACTCGCGGCAGCGCGGACTCGGTGTCGTGTTGCGTGATTCTGGCCTCGCTGTATTTTTTGCAGTGCGATCCCATCAGGAGCAGTATGAAGTACGTACTGGCCGGCGTATTCCTCGGCTTGGCTATCCATATGCGTATTTATCCTGTCATATTTGCGTTCCCAATGTACCTGTCTCTCGGCGAGTACAAGATCACACGGAACACGACTATCCGCACTGGACTGATCGCTCTCCAGCCGAACAGGAAGCAGATCGCTTTCGCCGCCGCCGCAGCGGTCTACTTCGCCGTGCTGACGTACGGCATGTATCTGATATACGGCTACAAATTCCTGTTCGAGACCTACGTCTACCACCTGTTCAGGAAGGACACCAGGCACAACTTCTCCGTGTTCTTCTACACGTCGTATCTCACGATGACCGATGTGACCTTCGACTTGATAAAGTTCACGGCGCGCATATTCCTGAGCGTCATCTTGTTCCTGTTGAGCCTGGCGTTCGGTTGCGATTTTCAGACGCTGCCGTTCGCGCTGTTCTGTCAGTCCGCGGTCCTGGTGGTCTACAACAGCGTCGTGACGTCGCAGTACTTTGTCTGGTTCCTGTCGCTGATGCCGCTGATCGTCCAGGACATAGATGCGACCGCCCTGGACGGCCTGATCTTGGTCTTGATGTGGGCCGGGGGTCAGCTGTCTTGGCTCTTCTACGCCTACTTCCTCGAGTACCAAAATCAGGAAGTGTTCGTGATCCTATGGGTGATGTGCGTCTTCTTCTTCGGCACGAACATTGCGGTGTTGTATCAGATCATCAAATTTTACACGCCCGGCTATAGTTTCGGCGAGTCGGACGATCGCGCGAAGAACAAGTAGCAAATATACATAGTTGGTTCATCTAGACAGCGAGCCATTAATGACGTTTAGTGCTTTAGCCGCTGTCACTGGAGCTCCAACTATTGAGAGGGAGTGCGAGAAGTAAAAATGTAGCTCTTCTAACAAATCGGCTAACATTGGTCAAGTGTAACTGAAAATCAATGCCACCTTTCACTGAAACCTAATAACCAAAGATTCACAATGGAATCCTTCACGCGACGACTGTGACGTACCAACTGTTGCGATATTTTAGATGAAATATGTTAGAGTTTAGATTGTAGTCTGTAGTGAGTGTTTCGTTTCGAAATAAAATTTTATTGAAGGTTTATTTTTTCTTTTATTTTGTTGCTTGCTTAAAGTTTATTTGCATGGTTTAATTGATGTGCACTGCTTACTGTCAACGCTATTTATGTCTAGGTACTATATGTTAGTTTGAGGAATTAACGATAAAATTCAAAGGTTTTACTGTATGATACATACTTTGGATAACGCACAGATGACTAGCATTTTTAGAAAGTATTTTACCAACGCTGTTCGTTTTTTACTATTTTTTTCCTGTGTATATATGTTACCATTTTTATTCAAAAATAGTATATTTGTACCTTTTTCGAGCAGCTGTAATAAATTAAAATTTTGTTGTTTGTGAATATCTTAACTACTAATCAATACTTTGTGAATTTTGTACATTATTCAAGTATGTGTATATTATAATAATCTCTCCCACTAATATTAATTAGTATATCGATCTAACTAGTAAGGTCTCCTTGTATTACAACTATTTTTTTTTTATTACACTTATATTTAGATATAACGTTATAAATGTTGTAATTCACTAAGTGTGTAGTAAGTAACTTGTCTATAAAATATTGAAGGAACTGTCTTTGGAGATGTAGCCGAACGCTATGCAATTGCAACTAGGTTTTTAAGGCACCAAAGTGCTGCCTCAGGAGCATTGCAAGGCGCAATTTGTTGTTTTTAAAATTTTATTACGTAACAAGTAGTCTCTTGTATACCATAGTCTTTATCTTTAATATATCTCGTATATAACCGATATTGTACATATATAGATTGTCGTGACGTAAACAGATAGTGTTTTATCTTCCGATGCGTCAACCAGATGCTAATTCGCCTCGAGGCACGTTAACGTTAACGTTAACGTTACGCTATCTCGAAGCGACGTTGCGCAAATAGAATTCACGCGAACTAGAAATTTATATTTTCAAAATATGTGTTAGAACGTAAATGTAATGATGTGTATTCGTAGTGTATTTCTTAAATTAATTATGAGAAGCCAAATGTCATCTTCATTAGGTTTAGTGTTATGCGAGTGTCGCGCCAGCTTTCGATGGGTCCGCGGATGTAACCGCGCGTATTGGATTGCGTTCTATCGTATAAGGTTTTGTAATTTTAAGGTAATATATATGTAAATTTCGAATGATGTCCCGAAGAATTGACCAAAAGTTAGTAGCCATCCTTATGGGATGATTAGATTAAGTAATGTAGGATATGTAGCATTAGTTGATAAAGGGATCCGATCCTTTGGGAGTCAGCGGTTCTGTCGTGTTTTAAGAATCACTATGGTTCGCGCCACGAGTTCATATAAGCACAGTTGGTCGTCAGAAAACAGTCTCGCCCGTACACAGCGCATTATCTTAACGAGTGTACTGTCGTAACTTTTTCAGTATTCTAAATGTGTAGAGACGTGTAATTGTAGGATTATCATATAACTATATTAATCATTATTGATGTAAAATTAGTGAAAAAGTTCATATGAGGCTCTCAAACTTAGTCCTCCGGTGACTTGATTTGACGTTACGTTGCCATCAGAGCCTCATTAATGACAGTAATTGTGTGTTATTGTAGTGTGAATTTGTTTTTTGGTGTCTATAATATATAATACTTAGTGACTTGTTGGTCCACATAGATAGACTAGGTCGCTCTCTTGCAAAACCCTTACTCCCTTTACTTTCGAGTATTAGGATATAGCTGTTGGTAATTTTTTCTTCGTAATATTGTAGTGGCTGTCGAAACAATGAAATAATTCCGGTTATTATACACATTGCGTTCAAAACACTAGGACTGGCCTGGGACGTAGCAACTTTAAGCCTGATTTGGGAACGCTGGATTGTATGATTGAATTTTTAAAATCGAGGCTATTGCAACCTATAATATAATGCTCTAATTATAATATAACGCTAATTGTTCCGGCTAACAAGCTGATTGTCATATATATTATAGATTACTTAAATGAACACAGTCGTCGAACTATGACATTAAAGGGCTACTTTGAAAACATTTGGATATATCGAAATTCAAATCGAAGAAAAGCGAAAATAGAAACGCGTGATCATTATAAAAATGATACTTTTCATCGTTTAAACGTGAAATGGTAGTTATGAACAAGGTGGTAAGACTGAGAATAGTAATGCAAATTGCAAACACTAGGTTTTAAAAATCATTACGAAGTAGGTAGGTAGGTATTTGAAAGGAATTGTGACGATTTTTTTGGGCCGTGATCACATTTACAAAAATTATACAGTGAAAAGTTGTACTTTGTGAATATTCATTATCTGTGACATTTATAACCTGTTTCATAATTAATTTCATTAACAGATCTGTCAAAATATATAACGTCTTCCATGAGACCTAAAATTAATAATATATGAGTAACTAAATTAGTTTTAGACTCGGTGATTTTATCTAATGTATTAGAAATTCGAATTATAAAATGTGCGTATTGGATATGGCTGGCGCAGGCTAAAGTTGCACATAGACTACATATGTGTATGAGGAATAAATTTTCTGAGTTTCCAAAAAAGTAGGTATAACTTCGCAAAAATTCTCGTGTAATGTGTGTAACTGTAGGTAATCTGTTTTTAATGTCACGAATAAACTTTACGACTACCCCGTATTTCAGTGTCTATTAACCAATTTGATGTAAACATTTTTATGACTATCAAGCTTTTTACACAAACTACTTTTATATATGCTCTTTATCACATTTAATTTACATAAATGTATGTAGTAGTGCATATTTTAATGTATCAACTATATCAGTGTTAGAAGAATTTTATGAAATCTTATTAATAAATGTTTCTCTGTGTATTAAAGTCTTGTTATTTCTTGTTTATTTGAATACTCCTCCAGCATGTGTGTTTAGCAATGTTTGCACAAATGTAACAACTGGCCTCTTCTAACCTGGACTTGACATCGAAAACGGTCCAAATTTTTATTTGTTGTTACAATGAATAATAAGTTATGCATTATAACTTATGCATTTATGAAATAGTGTAGCAAATTGATTTTATGAACTGGACTCTCGGTTTAGTACTTAGAGACCCTCACCGCTAAACCAGGGGTTGCACGTTTGATTCCCATCTAGGTCATTCATGTGATATGTACGTTAGATTCGTACGTACGTTTGTGTGTAATAAAAATATAGTGAGTAATATATATAGTAAGTACATATGTAGTTGATTAGCTGCCTCGTCATTATAATATGGGATCTGCCTAGTTTGAGATTCCTGTGTGTATGTTCAATCATTATGAATATATTATATTTAAAACCAATTTTCAAACTGTTTTGATCTTGCTCACATAGTGGGATGCCATTAGTCATGTCTTCACCTGATATTCTTTTCAGGGAGATACCTACACACTACATCCTATTAAATAATAAGATAATTAAGTATAATAAATCCTTGCAGGAAGGCATATAAAATTGGACATTTATATTACCTATATCAGTAAAAAAGGGATATTAATTAATATGAATATACATAAAAAAAATTCATGATGAGGGGGGGTTACAATTGCACCTTCTTACTGGTGCTCATTGTTAGAATTAGAAAATTCTATTTAACATTTCATGACAAAATAAAAGCAGTATGATAATTTAACTTTTTATTGCTAACAATAACTACTCGAGCACACAACTAAAACCACCCACACTAAATTAACAAAATGCATAAACATCGTTAACATGCACAATATTGTTTTTGTACCCTTTTGGACAATTCCAAATTGTCATACAATTCTTTATTCTAAATTATATCTTGCAGTGAATCATTATGTTAAAAATCTCATACACATTTTGGTATTTTGATGAGTCTATACACATTAAAAAAGCAATGTACTATAACTGGTATACACATTGTTTATAATTGATTTGTAAAATTGAACGAAAATAGGAACAGAGACAAAGATCTCAATATTACACTTGTAACATTTTTTATCTGTAAGGGATGCCCTTACAGATAAAAAATATTACAAGTATAAGGATAAGACTTATCACAGCATTGATAATATTGCCGTAACAGATTTTTATTCTACACTGGTTATAAGCATCCATAGAAAACATCTTTCAAATTTAAGTTTATTATTCACGCTAAAATCCTATTCAAATTATCATTAAATAAGTTAAATGCACAAGTGAATTGAATGCTCAGATTCCAGTTTTATTTTACAAGAAAAAAATATAAACAACTAACAGAGAATGAGAAATAGTTAAAAACAAAATGTCACTAAAATACTTGTTTCATAGAACTATACCTTTCAATTCAAACAGCAGGCAAAATAGTAGTTGTTTAGTACATTATACATTATGATTCATTGCAAGAAATGAAATTACAGCTATTTCTTTTCCGGTAGATTCACCTTAGTGAGGTCTTCTGTTTCACCCTGAGACATGTTTGAGAGTTTCTTCCCGATACGTTCATGGACATCCAGGTATTTCGCTACACACCTATCGAGGCACACCGACTCTCCTTTACCTGGGGGCCAGATATATGATGTGGTGCGATAAACAAACTACTATTTAGATCATTGTTTAATGTTTGTTTGATATTTTTAACGGTAATGGTTAATAGTACTTATGATTTTTTTTGGATCATGGATTATTGGATTATGGTGGGAGGGTAGGTAATCATCAAATAAAGAAAGTGCACATTTTCATGAGGCCATATAAATTTTTTTCAACCTCGATATTACAATTTACACACATACCGAGTTCAGCCTCGTGGTACTTCAATGGGATGCACTTCCTGTGGCAAGCAGAGACTAGTCTATTATACATGTCGGACATCATTTCAATCTCGAGTTCCTGGACCAGCTGGAGCTTGGCCGGGTCTAGTTGTGGAACGGCAGCCATGTTTGTTACTAACTCTCTCTGTATTTCAAACTACTGCAAAACTACACCTGTAAATAATAAAAGTGAAGGTTAGACAATGGATCAAAAGAGATGTTGTTTTCTGAAAAACAAAATTACTTAGTGACAGCACAGATTTACAGCTAGTTTTAAGCATTTGCTTTAGTGCATTCTTTGCTGATCTATGCTTCAGTACTGATGAAAAAGTTACCCCTACAACTAACAGTGGCCAAAAGCAAGTAGGCAAGAGAGAATCAGTATTTCTAAAAACAAAAAATGTAATAAGTGAGCAAAATCGTTGAGTAAATTTCAATTTCAACAACGAAAAAATCACCTTTATTCACAACTTCCTGTACACGTCGGGATATTCTCCTTCGTTAGACTTGCGCATGCGTTCACGCACTCTCATATTCTCCAGCCGGCGATCGTTGATATGGTTCTTGGCCACCACGAAAAGGGACAGACTCGTCACGGTCACCGCTAACCTGTAATAATTAAAATTCGATTACACATTGGGTGATGGTACAAACAGTCTGATCAGACATTTTTTTCCATCCTATTTTATTGGACCACTACTGGACCGATTCTACTCTCATAGAGGGATCTAGGCCATCGTCTGCACTGGCCAAGTGCAGATTGGTACACCTCACACAATTCAGATAATCTAATATATAAAATTCTCGTGTCACAGTTTTCGTTGCCATACTCCTCCGAAACGGCTTGACCGATTCTCAT
>DWEM01003005.1:0-11262 GCA_018245935.1 Agara belti belti | reverse complement strand
ATTTGTATAATAATATATGCGCGGGACGAAGTCGCGGGCAAAAGCTAGTAATAGTTATATAGAAATTTTTATATACATATAATATTTGTCCAGGCTGGGAATGGAACCCACGACCTTCGGTTTGGCAGTCAGGGTCTCTAACCACTCGACCACGAGGCCGGTCAATATTTTTTTTTATTTCAAAAGGCATACCAAGAGGCAGACAGCCTACCAGATAGTAAGTACCACAAATGCAATACATTTATTACAACTAAATGATTCGTACAGACATCGGTCTGGAGAGATTTTGAAATATTGGTTCGAAGTAAACAGAATAGTGACTTTATTTCAGCCTTTTGTTTGTACGCATCGACCATTAACAATGCATTTCATTAAAATAATGGAGAATGCGTTGGTTTTTTTATTTTTTGTACAATGTTGGCCGAAGGAGTGAAATAACAAAAGACTACGGAATATTTTTAAAATATTGCCTGAAAGTGGCCGCTCTCATGTAAACAACTTGAATGTAAATGATAATATTTTATATTACACTAGCTTGTGGCCCGCGACTTCGTCCCCCCCCCCCCCGCCCGCAATCCTTTTTGGAGTTAGAATTTCATAAAATGAGTTTTTAGTTCACCTCAACGTATCAAAAAAGATATTTCTACCAAAATTCAGGCTTGTCGGAGCTGTAGTTTAGATAGATCAATTTTCCATCGTTTACGCCCCTGCAATCCTTTTTGAGGGTGGAATTTCATAAAACACGTTCTTAGCTGATCTGTACTTAGCGAAAGAACTATTCCTGCCAAATTTCAACTCACTACGCCAGAAATATCGTGATCAGTCACTATATACATAGAAAACCCTTTATGTATTGTATATATATTGATTATTTTTTATAGTTTAAAAAACATACACTTAAAAATACATTTACTAAGCTAAATATCATTGGCTTACTTAGAGTACCTAAACGCAATATTCATGGATTTTAATTAACTCCAAAATACACAGAGCCGAGATGCCTATCAGAAAATGTTAAATTTGTTTTATAAAAGAGCGGTTTGTCTAGGAATTTAATAATCTTAAATTTAATATAATAGGTGCGAAAGTCTTTGTTTATCGTTTGTTTCTATGATCAACTGTTCGTTCCATAATTTAATCACTTTTTTTCGGATGAATAGACTTTTTTTTAAATATTTTTTTTGGGATGAGTGGACTTTAGTCTACGATGCTCTACAGTTATTTTTCACTATATAACGCTATAAACCGCTATAATCAGGATTATACTTAAAGCGAGTTGTTTGGTTTCATCGGAATGTAACTTTTGAGATTGATAAATAGGATCCTAGACGGCACCTTATTGTCTCGTAATTTGTTTTAAAATAAAGCAGGGAATCTCAAAAGTATATTGGTAACGCTGTAATTTATCTTTTTAAGTCCAAAACCAAAAAAAAAAATTTTTTTTTTTATTTGGAAGGTACTTTTCATCTATGCCACAACGGAAGAAATTCTTCATAATATTATTGTACTTAGAATACATGCAAGCAGAAGCAAAAACTCCGTCAAAGCCGTTTCCACTATATGGCAATAATATAATATTTATGCCAATAATAAATTATAGCATTTCTTTTGAATAACGTCTAATAAAATGATTATGCGATACTAACTTTATGTTAACCAGTTATTATCTAATGTATAACGCAATAAAGCGATAGAACTGATCGTACGGTGCTGATATTGTTAAACCCTGTCGTACCATACATTTTCATATACACTGTAAACAAAACCGTTTTGTTCCAATTTGCTGTAACGAGTAGCTACTCGTATTGGGCATGCTGTTATTAGTTTTAACTCGTTTCGTAAATGAAATATCAATACATTTTGTATTTCCATTTTGTTATATTTGTGAAGATGTTGGTAAAATAATGCTCATTGACGGTGATTGATTACGACCCTTATGTGAGTTGCGGGAGCCTGGACCATACTTCTCCACGCTGTTCCAAATTAATTTTAATTAGCATGAGCAATTTAACCACATTATAATTTTTTTTTTGACCCTTTTGTTTGTCCACTGCTGTACTGGGTCTCCTCTCATGGTGAGAGGAATTAAGGCCATAGTCATAGTCTACCACGCTAGCCAAGTGCGGATTGGTAGACTTCACACACCTCAGAAAATATTATATAATTTATTACATCTTAGGGTGTGCAGGTTTCCTCACGATGTTTTTCTTCACCGTTATAGCGAGTGATATTTAAATGTTACTCATAAAACGCACGTAATAAATCAGAGATGCGTGCCAGGATCGAACCCTGACCCCCCGGAGTGGGAGGCTGAATTCAAACCAATACTCTATCACTGCTTAAAATCTCGTTATACTTAAAAATGTATCCAATTTCATTTACAATATCCAATGCTATAACTAAATTGACTTCCTTTACAGCTTCGCTACCCCTAAGTTCTAAGTTGAGTCATTAGGTCATTACTGATTTCGGTCTCCTTTACTGTACTGAGCGCGTAATTAATGGACAGATATAAAGGAGATTTAAAATTGATTCCCCCACTGCCTGCCTTTGTCCACTAGCAAATTTACGAGTTCTATCTGATTCCACAATATAGCTGGTGGCATTTGCCTGTCTTATAACTCGGCAATGTTTTATGTCGTATTAGGGTATGAAATTGGTAGAAAAACCGACAAAATAGCTCGGAAAGCAATATTTTAGTCTAGCAACAGAAACAATAGTGGATATTTCATATCTTTTCTGCTTACTTTCCAATAAGCGCGGTCGATCCAAGGGATTGTGTCGAGGTTACAGCTGCTGAATAGTCCTTAGAAAGGGCAAGTTAAATGTCTGAGTTCTGACCTTGACCTCGTTTTTATTCGAAATGTTGACCAAATTCGAACGTAAGTACTAAAATATTCGAGCAACTGTTATTAATTTCATGCTTTCGTATTTCTCTTGCTCCGTGTTCTTTCGTAATACTAAAATAGATCGCGGTGGTACATAGTCTAGTGGTTTTGAGTTCATTATGTCACTTCGGGGATCTGGGTTCAAATCACGGCACGCATATCCGAATTAGCAAAGTTACGTGCGTGTTCTAAATTAAAAATTAATCATCACTTGTAGTGTGTCCCTTATATTCTGTAACCTGCCTTATTTTGAATATTGTAACCTATAAATATGTATATTCGTTATAATAAACAGTCAGTATTGATTCAAGACTCGGTGTTTAATTACTGCTCCAACAACAGGCCTTACTCACTCATCTCATCACTCATTAGCATACAAAAAATAAATGAATTATGAGAACAGAACAGTGTAGCGTTAAAAGAGTCCAATATAATTGAGAGAATTTAGAAAATAAGAATTCTTCTAAGTTCAGTGTTTTCAGAAATCATAACATATATTCAAAAGCATGCCATCAGATTGTGCAAGCGATTGTATGAAAATCTCTGCATTCGCTAAGATCTGTATTATAGATTCCAGAAAATATTCTCGAGATTAAAAGCAAACTTGGCAATGGAAAGCACTAAGTGAGGTGTAAATAATGTTAGACAGGCGTTGTTATTATAATCTGAACGAAATAATACAGATATAGCTTTTGGAAACAGTCGTGTAGTAGCCTATTTTAATTATATTTATTTGCTTTTCTTCCCTTTTTCACTTTATTTTTTATGCGTCCCTGTTATTTTATTTCTGTTGTATTATTTTAGATGTTTTTCTATACAGTTTTATTTTTTTATTTGTATAGTTACCTTTTTCTATTTTAATTATGTGATGTTATAACTCCAAATATAATATTTTCTTTCTTTCCGGTAATAATTTGAATGAAATACTATCGTTAAAAAGAATAGTAGTAACATAAATTAATATATGCAAGTATTTGAATGTTTTATCGATAGATTTAATATAGATTAAATAAAATATTTATCCAATACTTCGGTGAAATGTTGGCTAGCCGTTAACGAGGCGGAAACTTCAATACATTTTATTATCTCTTAATATTCGATGAAGGGTAGAATTAGCGGTGTTATTATTTGTATGTTTACATTTCATTTATCCAAAATCAATTGTTATTTTATTATCCATTATGTAAACGATGTAAAAGCATTTGTGTTGTTTCTTTGAAATTTGTTTCGCTACTGCCTCCTGGCTACGATAGGTACGAGTGTACCTCGACTGGCGAGCTCGTATCTTTTCCTGAAACACGAACCAACCCGGAGCATTCCCTTTCATTCTGTTCCAGCGATACCTACTGGATAGAATTGTTGGGCTAAGTTATTGAATAACTAGCTTTTGCCGCGACTTCGTCCGCGTGGAATAGTGTCTTTTGCAATAAAAGTATCCTAGGCAATTAAAATGCTGCCCAAAGTCACTGTAAGTATAAGCCAGCGATCATAGTTCCTGTTTACTTAGTCCAAGCGCTACGTGCCCACGTTTGCCATTGGCGCGGCGCCAACATGGTTTTGTGCCATTCCGACTCTCCTTCATCCAACTTTCAGTGATTAATTGTTCTTCCGCTGTAATTTCTAAAACAATTCCTTTCATTTAGCTTTTTCTTCCATGTGACCTTTATCTTCATAATACGATAACCGAATCCAGAAAGGCACAATATAAAGAACGGTTTTTAATGTCGGATTAAGTTACATAATGAAGATTATAGGCGTAATTAAGTTAAAATACAACGTCTCCGCCGGAGTTATTCATTGATCAGCCTCTGGCGTGAATAGCTGTGTAAAATTTAAAATAGGTCGCGCCAAGTTTCTTATTTCTAATAAGCTTCAAATACGTGCCATCGTCGCCTATTTCAAATTCCGAATTATTTTCATACAATTTAAAGACACGACTTTAAAATATTTAGGTCAATTATAAAATCATAATAGGTCACGGTACAATCTATATGGTATCCACGAGGAGCTTCTTCTGTCCGAATGCAAAAAACCTGTGGCCGTAAGTGGACTAAATTTATATGTCATGAAAATTCGGCAGTGTTACCTTAATGACGTAGCCACTAAAGAAGGATTTAAACGGAGTCGAATAACGTTTGAAAGGTTATTTGAAAATCCGCCTTTCGAAGCAAACGCTAAAGAAATTAGCAAGCATTTAATTGAAATTGGTATTAGGTGCAAGTATATGTATGGAACGTTTGATGCGAGGAAGCTTTTGTCTAATGTGATTTGTCTGTATGCATTCAGGTGACATTCTAGCTCAATTGTCAGTAATGGATTTGCAACGGTTGTACGCGTAATATGGCATTTGTGATTTGCATCCGATAAACCATCCATCCATCCAGTTAACTCTGGTCTCATATAATGCAGTCGAAATAGTGCTAGTGTAGTGCTTTGAATATGTGTATCCCACGCTTTGGGTCTGGATTTAAATACTGGCATGTATCTTTGACTTTACAGGTGCCTATTATAAATTAATTATGATTCGCTATAACCGTGACGGAGGCCATTGGATGTATGTGCGTGTAAAATTTAATCGTGAGAAGAGGCTCCAGCATTTTAAGCAATAATCAATATTGAAAATAATACAATTTGCAAGTAGTCATCGCACGTCTTAAAAGAGCGATTCAACAAAGTTACTTATTCATGGACGATAAAAAGCTGAATGAAGATTCAGTTCGTGAACTAATCATATGATAATTGATATTCATGAATTTTAATGAAGCGTCGTGGAGATACTAAAGTTAGCAAACATGCTACGTTAGCGTGACATATTTTTGTCGCGTCTCTATGCATTTTAAAGCGCAGTGTTGTAGCGTGTAGAGCAATTATGAACCTCACAAATGCCCTTTCTTCTTGGATTGAGGAAATGACTATCATTTGGGATTTTAACAAAAACAATTTCATTCACGCTCTCAAATCTGGCTTCAAAATCGGCTTCATAGAAAATGGGACCTCCTTGCGATTTAAAGATATAATTATATTTATCACTAAGAGATATTCTCCATTCATTTGTGTTGCAGATCAAATATGGTAGTCAAATACAGTTGAAATATATATATATATATATATATATATATATATTTGTAGAAATGTGAGTGTTGATGGATGTAGGCGCCGAGGTAGACCTAGACTGTCCTATCTTGACCTAATAGGTCAGATACTGGCTGACGGAAGAGTCAAGAGTCACCGAAACCGGCGTGTACGCATGAAGAGTGATGAATGTAGACGAAGCGCGTCAGGTTTGCAAGGATAGAGATATTTGGCACTCGGTGCTTTCTGCCTAACCCGTTAGCGACCTGGCAAAAACAAAGGTAAAGAGGAAAAAAGTCATCATGAAACACAATTCCTTGAAGAACAGGCGAACAATGCACACGCGTATAGAGAATTTCATACAAAAACGTGATAGCAACGACGGCACGCGGATAATTAGCTCTGAAAATTGAATTCTATCTCAGTGAAATGCTCGTAGAAAATTGATATTAAAATCAGAGGGCACGTAACTTGAGCGTGAAGCTTTTGATGTTGATACACCTTAGTCTGTAATTGAAAAGGTGATTGACTGTAATGAGCTCGCCTGTAATAATTATTTGATTTCAAAGGCGCATAATACGTATATACATATTGCCACACGAATTTCTCATTCGGTTAGGTAGAAACTAAGTATTTCTATAGATACGGTTTTGACACACTTTTTTCGCTTCCCACTTTTCTACTTTCACCAAAGCCGTCATGCACGTTTGTCTATGGAATGACGCTTAAACTGCCTTCTTTTTTTAGATATAGTGTTACAGAAATAATTCTATGCTTTCAAAGTTTCATTAATCTATTGTACAATTAAGGCAACATATTCTCCAATCTGTTTTTCTTACTTTTAGGTCTCAGAATAATAAAGTTGCAACCGTTACCAACTAAGGTTTCGTGGCATACAATTAATATACGTATTCTCGCTTCTCCATTATCTTCTTTTCATTAATAGCAAACTCTAATACTATACCTTTTTTCTTTTACAGTATAGTAAACATGAGTTCGCATACCAAATAAACTGTGTGTACTGTCTATTTTCACGTTTAGTAATTTCGTGACAGTGGATCTCCTTAATATCAAGTCACCTTTACACTAACTCTTAGCAAAGTTAAAAGGTTGTTACTACCCGATTCTCGGGCAGGGCTATCAAGACGTGTCTTAATAGTAAAAAAGCCTGTGAACCGGCGAAAATTTGTTGCGAAAGATAGAAATCTTAGACATCCAACGTTTTCGTGTATTGCAGAAGAAGTTTGATCGAAGGATCCAACTTTTGGGTCCTGTTATTGAGAACTTAGTATCAGATATTTGGGCCATTGCTCTTCCTGTTTGTAACGGAAAATTTGAGCTAAGAAAATTCGAACAAACATTTATATAGAGTTTCAAGTTATGTATTAATTTCCTTTCCGTTATATAAATAGATTGCTTTTGAAACAGAATTCGCTTTGAATTTTAATGCGCAGTGAAAATTCATAATGTCAAATACTTATAGGTGTGTATACTCTACATAGTATTGCTACTCAATATGACTTCTTAAAAGGTTTATTGCAGTCATAATGCCATTCAACTGAGTGTGATAACGTTATGGTGGCTTTGTAACATTGATAACGGACCATAAAAAAATTATCTACAAAAATTTGGGTTTTAATTTATTTTAATCTTGTTACTTGTTCTGCTAAAACTTTTCCTGTAGGAACGTTCTCCTGTAAACCGTTGAGTTTTGCTTTGCTAAAATCCCGGGCGAGTTTCTCCAAGTTTTTATCTTTGAAGAACTTCATTTACGTGTGCATCAAGATTAAGAGGAAGATTTATTTCACTGCCCAAAAGCTAACTGCTGACTCTTTTATCGGCGGCCATTTTTCCTTTGTATAGATTAAATAAATCAAAGATTCCAATCCACCAACTGTATTTTATCTTCTCTCGATTCAATTTGTTGCGGTCAAAGCAAATCCTTCAATACGTTTACTATATGCCGTAATGATCTTTATTATTGAACCAACGACAAAAAAAAACATACGTAATCTGTTGAATGAATATTTAATCTATATTTTACATTAAAAGTTAAATAAAATGAATCAATATTTGTTATCTGTTATGATATGATATTGATAGGAATCCAACGAGGTTATTTCTAACACAAGTCATAATTTGTCTATAAAAACAAAGTTTATTGATCCAATCGTGTTTGAGCAAAATCCGAAAGTGGACAGAAATTTTACATGGAGCTGGCTGCCGAACTTAAAGTGGGCAAAACACTGGAAGAAGAAAAGGCTGATAATTCTTGCAACATAGGTACTGATATTTACGGAACTAAATCACTTGTATGTCTCGGTAACCTCAAAGCTTAGTCCCAAATGTAGTGTGTAAAGCAATTTGTTTCCAGATTACGTTGTCTGATGTCGTTTAAGTTATCGACGTATTAATTTTGAAACTCAATCGCATTTGTAGGTGGATTTGGGTAAGTGTTTTGGGAGCTCCTCCAATCTGATTTAGGTCCACGTTAATTGGAAATATATTAGATTCGTGTATCTTTGATTAAGATACTTGTAATACCAATGATATTTATGTATTTTTTGTATTTCGTGGTATATTTTAAAAATAATTGTATTATCGTTACAATGATATTAAACAAAGATTTAAACCGTCATGTAAAGTATCAGCTGTTCAAGCACTATTATATATGTTTATATGTATTGGTCAGTAGCTTTAAGATGCAATGGTTATTATAATAATACATTTTTCAAACTTAATTAAGCAGTATTAGCCTACACGCCATCTAATTTAGTGATTAACTTAGAGCTATTAATTGTTGTAACTAAGATTCTGAAGTTTCTTGTAGTTCACATGCTATCAAAGGGATCTATAGTATATGATAGCGCCTCAAAGTCAAGAGCTCTCGGTGTTCAAGCCGTTGCTCAATTGACTTTGAAACTAGCATCCGATCACTTTCCAAACTACAAGTGGTTTCGAACGCTGCCTTAGTTATTCCTGATAGTGAAATTCTATATGTAATAAGTAGGCAACTTTTAACCTATATATTCTACGATTTAGTTAAATTTACAAGTTACTTAGTAATTAAACACAACTAATAGTCTCATAAAATCTCGTGTGTAAAAGATGTTCAAAGTCAAAGGGTAAAAAAATGTTTTTTTTGCGAATATCTCGTTTCTTATGGTTTTAATGCTGTTTACATTTTCTATAAATTTTGCATGTATTACCCATAATACTCATTACCTGCCGCAGTTTCTTAGTAAAGTACTATCTTTTTAAATAATTACCAAATTGCGTTTGGCTAGTCACCTTATTGTAAGCGAGGCAACATCTTCTGTAACATGCTTTTCTAAAAAGGAGGATATTCGCTGTTGTCTTAAAATTTTCGAAAAATAGCCCATGAAACTACTAATTCACGTCACGTACAATTATCTTCCGGTTGTTATTATAATGGTATAGTCGTTAAGGTTTGTCGGTTTAACTACGGTTTAATATCTAGTCGCAAACGTGCTGGTATTTAAATCGTATTCAGTTTGTACCGGAAGCCTGTACGAGTGTACTTTATGTCGTGGTCATACCGGTCATATTCGGTCACACGTTCCAGAAATGGGACATGAAGATAAAATTACTATCGAAATAATCCTTAATATATGCGAGGGGATATGTTAGCTCATATCGTATAGGAGTTGTTTGCATGACAACGACTAGTGAATTAAATGCGAATAGAGCGAGAAACTATGGAGTCAGGATAATGAAAGGATGTGTATTTAGGACTCCATTGGAGATATATTTAATACCTTTGAAGATAAAGATAGATTCGAATGAAGATACGATATTACTGCGTTCATTCGGTTTGTGGAAAAAGATAATAGGAAAAACTGTAACATTTGAACTGGTAAATTCATGTGACAATTTTGCAGCTAATGATGATGATGATGATGATGATGATGATGATGATGAGACTGACAGAGACAAAAATAAGACAAAGACTAAGACAAATCGTTTATTTCTGCATATATATGTACAGTTAAACAGAACAGAAAACTCGCTCTAGGGACACTGCTCGCGTGCAGCTCCCTCTATGTCTTGACTTACCTTGAGGCACCACGGCCTTCGCCAAGTGAACTCGGTCCGCGAGTGTGTGAGGGAACGTCAGCGATTTTAACGAGACACAGAAGCGACTGTGGCATGTTGACATATCAGTTGCGAAAAGCGACTACGGCACGCAAACGGTGCTGAAATTGGGCATTGTTTTGTTTAAAAATACGCGTTCATTGATAACTCTGTGATTAGACGGAGATTAATATTTATAAAAAAAAATACCTTACTAAGTTTAGAATACCATAACTTAAACTTTGCCAATGTAAAAGTAGCTATATAACTGGCTTTTTTATTATAAAAATCCATTATGTCTAATCTAGATAATCACTATCACTATCACTACATAGTATAAAACAAAGTCGCTTTCCGCCGTCCGTCCCTATGTACGCTTAGATCTTTAAAACTACGCAACGGATTTTGATGCGGTTTTTTTTTAATAGATAGAGCGATTCAAGAGGAAGGTTTATATGTATAATAACATATGTAGTGATACAACGAGGTGAACTAAAAACACATTTTGCGGAACTATACCTTCAAAGGGAATTACGGGGGCGGGGGCGGGACGAAGTCCCGGACAAAAGCTAGTTGAAATATAACTCGCTATAACAGCAAAGGATAGCTTAAGGACGCCAGCACACGTTAGAAATGTTATAAAGTGTATAATATCTGAGGTGTGTGAAGTCTACCAATGGACCGCTGGTCAGTGTTGACTGGACTAACTCATGAGATCAGGTCCAGTATGGACCAATAAAATTGTTTGTTTCATGTCATCCTCTTTGTTCCAGGACTAATGTCAAGTTACGGAAGCACAACCCCTTCGGACGAGGGTTTCGACAGATATGAGCCGCCTTTCTTCTGCCAACCACCACATCAAGGTAACCGCAACCATCCATACCATCCATACTATCCATACTATACTTACTGTACTTTTTTTTGTCGACTCCCTTGTTGGCCCACTGCTGGACCGGGTCTCCTCTTGGTGAGAGGGATTTAGGCCATAGTCTACTAACCAAGTGCGGATTGGTAGACTTCACACACCTCAGAAAATATTATACAATTCATAACATCTCTAAGGTGTGCAGGTTTCCTCACGATGTTTTCCTTCACCGTTATAGCAAGTGATATAAATGTTACTTATAAAACTGACTCTCGCTGACCGCGTTCGCAATACAGATGTAAGAAAGATGCTTTGTGTAAAAGAGAGTATCGGTGTAAAAAT
>DWEM01003004.1:0-11262 GCA_018245935.1 Agara belti belti | reverse complement strand
ATATTAAATACAAGCTTTTGCCCGCGACTTCGTCCGCGTGGAGCAGTTTGTATCTGTATTATTTGCAATAAAAGTATGCTAAGAAATTAAAATGCTGCCCAAAGCTACTATTCCACGCGAACGAAGTCGCAGGTAAAAGCTAGTAGTATATATAAAACAAAGTCGCTTCTCGCCGCCTGTGCGCGTAGATTCTTCAAAGTACGCAACGGATTTGAATGCGGTTTTAATCTATAGACAGTGTCTCAAGAAGAAGGTTTATATGTGTAATACATGCAAATAATTCTCCTGTCCGTCTGTCTGTTGCGGTTGGCTGATTGTAATGAAATTTGGTATGTCGCTAATTTGACGCCCGGCAATGAACATGTTCGTAATCTGCGCGGGTAACACCGCGGGGCACAGCTAGCGAGTTTATAAACACTATTAGACCAAAATTGGGAAATTATACCGTATCTGAGCATTTAATCAACGAGTGCATAAATACGAATAGCTAATGTACATTTCGTGGTATAATCTTTTGCGATATCATATCAAAACCACAGAACCGGTTTGCTGAAATTCGGTTTGAAATCATCGGTTATCAGAAAATAGTTTCACATGGTCTCCTTTTTAACTCTTCCGAACCATAGACAAATAATTAGTGCTATAGAAAAATCAACTGAAGACATCGAATGTTGATCGTACAAATTACTATTACTCTCACCTAGTTCAAGGTAAACTGGCGACGCTCAGTTACATAACGATAAAAATACACAATAGCAAAAATAAATCATTTCTTACAAATCAGTTTGCACAATTTATAGGAACGGCATCCCCCCATCCCCACTCCCCTTGCCATGTTGTCGTTGTTGTTGTCATGGTCAAGTCTACATTTCACGTATCGTCTGTGTCTACGTCATTGTATGACGCGCCAAAAACTTCGCCACAGCTATTCTACACATACTCTTATATTACTTGCTTGTTTCTACGTCAAAAACGACGGTAACAGTTTCACAAATAATATGACTGCGTTTGTAAATAGATTCTTCACATTTATCAATTCTTATGCGATAGATTTAATAGGCAAACGCCTATTGCCATTGCCACTTTAAAACGACCTTTTGTATATCACTAGTTACCGACTCGTTTTGAATACAAAATTCTAAATTTAGAAAAGCGTCGATATAATAAAATAGTGTAACGCTTTGGCTATTTATATGCAGATGCCTTAATACATTGTTATCGAATTAATAAGTTGCAGTCATACAAATTGTCTGCCAAACGGACCAATGATAAATATTAAGCATACTAGATCTTTATTGTTATGCATGTTACAACTCAACAAAAAGTAGAACCGTCAAAACAATACGCACATGCGCCGATGTCGTGATTAGACTGCTCTGGTGTCTGGTCGATACGTAGCGTGGAAATTACCAGGAACTTCATCACGCGCGTTAAACCGTACGAATAGTGTTTAGATTTTAAGCACTAACTAACTAACTTCGACTCGTGAAGAAAGTAGCAAAACGGCAGGCATCAGTCCCAAATGGCTGCTGCTGCCCGTGGACGTCTGCAACCGACCTCTAACAGGACTATAGGAATAGGACTGTTAGTGCGAATACACTTAGTAATAGCTATTAATAAGAATTCGTTCGTGAGTATTCATTCGTCACAGGACTGCAGAAATGAGACTATTAGTAATATTAATCCCGTTAGTACTTGTTAGTATATGTGCAGTTAGTATACGACGCAAAAGAGATTGATCACAGACACATTGCTACTCTTGAGAACTGGGATGGTCGCCTCTGGTACCCACGTGGACCAGCATCCACACCCTTCAAAGCGATACACGGGTTGTTGCAATGACAACAAACCATTTAACGTTCGCGGCACACAAGATTGAAACATGAAGGTCATTAACAATTAAAAGATGTGGTAGATAACGTCGGAAAATTTAAGCTACCTTCGCTTAAAATAGTCCCAAAATGTGCGGCGACCTTGCTCTAAATCGATAATTTGAAACGTCAAAATCTTCTTCTCGAGTATCAATCTAATCATATCTAGGATTTCCTCGAGTATAATCTTACAGATCGTTCGCATTGTTTTATCATTAGTCAATCAACATCGATACGGCGGAGTTCATTCAACTTCACATTACAGTTCAAGGTCGTATGTATAACTCGATTGATTTTACTGCTACATTCGTGTAAAAAAATACATCGCTCATTAAAATTTGACACGGTTTAATACTGGATTGAAAATAGGTACCATTAACAGGATTTTCGACATAACTGTCATTGGTAAGTACGAACAACAGTGACTAGCCCACACTCATTACACTTAAGGAAGGTGGTAAGAATCATTCTTTTGTAACGAGTATTGATCTTTCAATAAGAAAATACACTTTATAAATGCATCTATTACATACAATACATTTAGTTACCTTAATTCGGATTCGACATGAACTAGCTCAACTTACGATATTATGAATTTACTGACGCGACAAATGTATTGCAGGGCGTCATAATAAAACAACAATTACGCTGCATTATACATTTTACGAGAATTGTAACGATTCCATTACAATTATTTTCCTTCACTGAAATGAATCAATCACACCACTAGACAATATGGAGCTATGTAGGTATGTTCTATCCATCCTGTTGATAACATCGCCCGTTTCCACTTTTGCACAATTGTCCAGTTCAATCATTATTTTACGATTTTAATATTTCAATATTTGTTAGAAACACCTCAACCGAATTTAGGAATTTCAGACTTGGAAAATGTATCTAATGTACCGCTAATCTAAATGCACCGCTTCCAATGGTATAAAGCAAATCGATATAAAAACATATGAAAAAATATTATTAGAAGAATTACGTGAATATTGTCCAAATACATACTTAAGAAAAGATAATAAATATGTCATTAAATAAACATGCATTGTATAATATAATTGATCATACATAATTGCCTTTTATTGTTACACTGAGCAATGTTTACATTGATAACGTATTATTTCTCTTACGTAAAGAAAGCCGTTGACCCACTAAATAGCTTTGTTTTGGCTGTAATGAGATTAAGCAGTCACAAACTACGTGTCCCGATATTGATGAAGTGCGTTCTCTCATAACCTCGGCCACACGACAACACAACAGCATTGGCATTGGATATGAATTATTTTTAAGGAATAAACGATTCACGCATTTATTCCCAAGGGGAAAAAAATATCGCCACTTATTCCACCGCTGGATACGGGACTCTTCTAATAATGGGAAGGTTTTAGATCGTAGACTATCACGCTGACCAAGTGCGGATTGGTTCTTTAAAGTGTGCAGGTTTCCTCACGATGTTTTCCTTCAAAGTTTTTTTTTTATGTGAATCGTATATTGGTCTGTACGCCTGGGGTACGCGTTCCACTGTCATGCTTACTTATTGTTAAATCATTATCCTTCTAATTAGCTAATAGGAAACTAAACAAACCACATTAACTATTGAACCAACTCACAATCACTACAGTAGTAACTCCATATTACAAACCTCGTCTGGAGAATATAATATGAAGATCGCAGGTGGCTCTTTTACCAATCCGTTAACCTTCTAAGAGCGCAAAAATAGACGAAAAAAGAGCTCTTTTTAATTACATGATGACGTCATCTTGTCTGTCTTGTCTTCGAGACGTTATGTATGTAAAAATATTCAGCAAATATAACTCGGTCACCTTTCATCTCAATTGTACTTACATACGTGGATATGTGTGGATACTCAAGTAAACATGTACGTAAGTTACTTAAGCTGTAATCATTGTTAATGAATATATCTTCGTGTCCCTCAAGAATAAAATAGCACGATTGTTCAATTTCATATACCTACCTACCCTTTTACAATGTCGACGAAGGAATAATTATTATTGTATTATCTCCGCTATAATTAAAATTCAGAATAAGAAGCGTTAAAAGTCACATCAATCAACAATGTAGTAACCTTTTGTAATATAATATATATGCCTACTCTAGAATTACATTATTGTACAGCATAGTTTGTGCTTATCTTTTAAGTTACGCAAGATACCCAGGTTAAGGTACAATAGTTTGTTTGGTTTCCACACCTGCTTGGTGACCCGTTTAGTTAATTTCCCTACCCGATACTGGTCCGAGGATCCATGTTAATGCCAGGCTTAGTGTTGACGTCCATCAATAGATCCTACTTACGTTTTTCCGGTTACCTACTGATAGCTATATACCTGCTTTTTTTTTAAGTTTTTGTCTTTCCCAATGTTAGAACGTGTGCGCCGTGAAACTGTAACCGATAAGAGTTATTTTCCCCCGTTTCAACCATTTATGTATCGGATTGATAGAATTTAAATATACATCGCGCGAACGCCAGCACCGGCCGTGAACTTTATCTTTCGTATTTTCTTCATTTTATTGTATCGACTAAAAGTGTATTAGTTGTCATTATGATTCATATATTTATATCAACTGAATAGTTAAAAAGAATTTTCTTTCGCGATATAGGGACTAAGACATCTAAAAAGTCAAATGCATATGTTATTTGAATATAATGAATCACAGCCCGTAATGTATAATGTCTGAGAATAATGTAGCTTTCTACAAGTGACTGACAAGGTATTTGTCAGAATTGGATCACTAGGTACTGTGCAGCAGAGGTTACATACTACTACTTTTATCTGCAGCATACACATGTAAAGAAGTATCATGTCCATTCTGTACCAAGGTCCTTAGATATGATGCCGTAGCATAGAAAGAGACAGTTGCTGTTATCAGATCAAAGGTAAAGTTAAAACATGATGCAACCATATTGAAGGTTTATCATCCTATTCCTATCGTATGTATCTATTCATTGAAACAGTGCAGGGACTTTCAAATTTAAATTTACATTTAAAATTGTTGCCGCATGAAGCGACTGAAAGATACACACCACACTACGATTCTAAGTGTTGTGGTTTCTATGCACACACAAAATAGAATACAAATAACCAAACATAGACATATACTATACCTAGAAAATATATTTAAACAAGTTTTTTCTTTTAAATTTATTATAAGGACTTTGTCACTGAGTGACCAATTTAAATAAGTTATTCAGGTGTTTACACATCTGGGAACCAACTCACTGCTTTCCTTACTTGCATAGTGATGGGTATAATAAATTACATCTTTATAAAAAAAAAATGCAATCGTCATATTTTAATGACTTATTTTCATTTCAAGGCTGTCTGGATTAGTCATATTGTTAGGTTCAATTCCATGTGAGAGTAAACAAATGTGGTATAATAAATTTATACAAAATTACAAAATCACTAATAATGTTACTCTTAAGATCCATTTCCATTCTGATGATCATGATAATTCACATCAGTTTCAGTAGACATTGCATGAAAATAGGATTAATCTTCAAAGTCACGACAACTGTTCATTAAGAAAAGTGCATTATCATTGTGACTCACCTTATTCCACACTCCATGAAGAAGAGCACAAAGCCATACAACATACACCTGGCAGCGTAAGCTTTCAATATGACTCGTAAAAGACTTGGTGTGCGTTTTCCTCCTGCATTGGCTACTTCCTGTTCCCATAATCTTGCAAACTTATCACCCAAGGGACCTAATAGACACAAATTTGCAATTGTATACCTTAATATATCATACAAATAAGTATAAGTACTTTATGAGCATTTAATATATGTGATAATATTTACATTTGAGGCATCAGTTTTATTATTATTTTACAACAACATCAACCACAGATTACAATCAAGATTTATTTCATATTAGCAAAAAATATTATGAATATCTACACTAGTGTACACATTAATATTCCAATTCCAATAATGGTACTTTATAGGTTCAAAAAAGATAATGTATAAATTTCTCACTTGATGCATGTTCCTCCAAGGGTTCATATAAATCTTGTTCTTCTAATTCTTTTCCCATGCCACTCCAAAATATAGGAAGAGTCCATCTAAAAGATAATACCAATTTTTAATTTTTTTTTTAAATAGGCAAATTATGTTACCCAATTACTCTTTGAATATCACGTCAATGAATACAATTTAAGAATATCACGTCTTATATGTATGTGTATTTTAATTGAACAAATCATAAATATATGATAGCAATATATCATCTATTACATGATGGATTATCCGTTGCATTAAATCTTTCATAACACAGTATACTTTACAGGTATTAACCTAAGGTCATTAAATAATAGGTATATTTAGTGATGTATTTTAATATAATACTTACCCAAAAGTTAGAGCAGAGAAAAGATTAGCTTTAGCCCTTGGATGTGGTGGTCTTCCTTTTTTCTTCACAGATTCCATATTTGAATTTATCTTCAATATATTTGAAAAATAAAAATGGTTTGGTGAACTAAAATTATATTATATAATACCAGAATAAACATTAAAAAGGCTCCCTAAAAGCAGTGAGTTATATTTAGCGAGTGAAAATTAACTTGAACACATGGTTGCATAGAATGTGTTCCTAGCAATTGTATATTACTCTATGGTTTATTCAATTCAAATAAATCACATACAATAATAACAATTGAGCAGTACACTTACTCGATTATATACTTCGTAACCTTAGCAGTTAAACAAAATTTTCATTTCTATTCACTATCGTTGTATTTAAAAAAATCACTAAACTTTGTATCTCCTCTTTTAATTTACCTACCCACAAAAAATTATGTTATAAAGTATTTCACAAACATACATACAATTGTATCACTGACTGTGTTGGTAATATTAAAAATATAAATTAATCTCGGGCGTTATAAAAGACACTAGATATATATTTACAGCATATTAATGATCGGATTTTTTAAAGGACTAAAACATGACACAGCTACAATGACTGTTTACGCTACGAGGACGGCTTGCCAACTGATTTTGACATTCTATGGAACTGTTGCTATTGGTTGAGTGATCAATTCGTGACATACAATGACAACACTATATAGACACATGCTGTATGTATACTACACACAAATTCTTGTGTGTAAGTATTGATATAGCCGTTACATTTATTCTAATAATGTTGCAATCGCATTCGTTTATCTTAGGTTCCTATTTTAAACAACCCGATAGATCGATTTAAAGTAATGTAAAAATAAATAAGTAATGTATAAATGTGAGATTTAAAAAACTATTCGTCGTAGTAATTATTAGGAATGATAAACATGTCATACTGATTTTAATTCTTAGATATGTAGTAGGTATTTAAAAGATTGGATTTGAAGTGTCAAAGTTGTACTTCTAGAATAAAACCCCTAATAGCTATAATACCCAGTTTCAATGTAGTCTACCCTAACTAAGGACGGGGTGTTAAGATTCAAGAAGTAAGGGTCTTGAACTAGGGTCATCGGGTCATTCCGATCTGCCAGCTCCCTAAGCGTTCAGCTGATCGAGCAATATTTTAAGACTTAGTGTAGGTATGTGTGTGTAAGCCTTTATGCTTAGTGCTCATTTGTTGAATAAACTGTTTTTTTTTAAATTCTACTTAACGTTTCTGAGATAATTTCACGTATGTTTCTGCTCAACAACACAAAATACTTGCATATTTTTCATATTCATCATTCATTTTGCATATTTGCAAGTTTTTCTCGAAACTGCTAACACGTTTTCACCCGACTTTCTCTTCTCTCTTTTTTTTATATTTATTGATGCAACTGATGCAGGCAGTATAGCTTTTTAAAATGTTGAGTTTTGGAGTATCGACAGCTTGATAAAATAAATACTACTTGCGCTCTCGACAATATTGTATAAATATAGTTAGGACCTAATTAGGTAGTCTGATTGTCACACTTTCACTTCCGAAGCGCTTGGCCAATTATTGTAATGAAATTTGGTATGGCGATGATTTGAAGCCTAAGAATGAACATAGGATATTTTTTTATCTTTATACTCCTTCGAGTTCGAAATCTACGCCGGTAACACTCTATTACACTTGGTTCGTCTACCCTCGAATAATCGAGTAGTTACAATAGTCTAAAGCATTTTAAATCCTTTAAACAAGTTTAAAACTTTGATAGGAATTACTGAGCCACCCTTCTGGAGTGTAGTAGAGAAGATGCTATATATACTTTATGTTGGAATGTGATCGAAACGAAGCACTTGGACAAGAGGAAACATTTTTACCAATAGGAGTATTGGGTTCTCCAAGATTTAGGGAAGCCAAGATACTAATAAATGTTACTGCATTGAATGGCTTGTAAAATATAATATTGTAATATCGTGTTAAATACTGTTTTTTATTCAGATACTAGAATGTAAGAAAACGTTTTTGATTAAGGAACAGAATAAAAAAAACAACATCACCTTTCTGGAAACTATTATAAACTGAAATACATTTTTCAGATACGCCGTATATATCAAAGTACAGATACAGATAACAGCTCAGAGATACCACGATGCGATATTGAAGTCTATAATTTCGAACAATTAATGACGAGTAATCGATATTAAATAAAATGAAATGGGAAAAAATGTATAATGGTAACATAATATTATAAATAACAGTAACATAATATTATAAATAACAGTTCTTTGAATTTCTAATTAATCACTGCAAAACATAATTTCGATATTTCGAACACCAAGACCAAGCAGCAATGTTTTCTACACATCCTTGTATATATCTATATTCTCCGTAGTACTATTGGCATTTTTGGCAGTTTGGCACTTGTCAGTTTGACTAGGTCGCAGCTGTCGGAGTTTATTTATGATGATGTGAGGAGTCCTATCGTGTAGTTGCTGATAAATACGTGCAGTTTATGAAAGAAATTGCGAACATTTGAATTGTTTATGTGATCTGTTAAATTGTGTACTCAGGAGCGCATTGCAAAATGTAACGAAGAAAAATTGGACATAAAGATGCTATCATTTGTAAAAAAATATAAAAACATGATACTTATTAGTATAATCGCTTTTTATCTAGGCTGCAGCTTAACTTTAAGTTTTATCAGGATTGAATGTGTGAGTGCAGAGGATACAGCCAAAAATAGTGCTTTAGCCAAAATAGAGTATGTAGCGGTGATATTGAGCGGGCCTAACAATGAAGACAAACGAGATGCTATTCGGGCTACTTGGGCAAATTTCGTTAACAATATTTTTATTGAAAACGGGGAAAAACTTTATAAATGGAACCACACTTGGACACAGCAACATGTCCAACAAAATACAATCAAACACCTTTTTGTAATAGGAACTCAAGGCTTAGACGAAACGAAGATTATTAAGCTAAAGTCCGAATATAATAGAAGTAATGATTTATTATTATTGGATAACTTGGAGGATAACTACAAAAATTTAGCACAAAAGATGCTCCTTACCCTAGTGTGGGTTAGCATGAATATGAAAGGAATGAAATACTTAGTGAAATGTGACGATGATTCATTTGTTAGAATTGACCTGATTGTAAGGGATTTGGAGGCGTTTGCTCCAGAAATGGGTGCACCAGAGTTGAATAATTTTATTACTTTTAAGGTATAATATGATTAGCATTTAATATATAATAGTCTATTGGCTAGTGAACCATATCTGAGCTGATGGTTGTGGGTTCAATGGCCACCTGGAATAGATATCAGTGTTCTGACCACAAATATTTGTCTGCATATATTATGATACTAGTGTTTGCCTGGTTGTCGAAATATGTCCACAATTTAAGGAAATTTCAATTTCCTTCTACTCTTAAACATTAGTTCACTAAATATCTAGGGCAATACATTTTTATATATATTTACAACACTAAACAGTTCTGTACTATCGTAATTTAAAAAAGTTCACAAAAATTTTATAACATTAACACAACCTCATCAATAGCTACCACTAAATTTAATGTTTTTTCAGAAAACCTTAGCCACATACAAAGGCCTGTACTGGGGTTATTTTGATGGCCGTGCAAGAGTATACCTCAGTGGGAAATGGGAGGAGCAGGATTGGTTCCTGTGTGACACATATCTACCATATGCTCTTGGTGGTGGATATGTTGTATCTCGCAGTATTGTTGACTATATAGCTAGGAATTCAGAATTTTTAAGGTAATGTATTGAAAATATGAAGAATTTCGGCTCTTCAGAAGCTAAAAAATTTAATCATACATGTATTATCTGTTGCAATCCTTAATGCAGTATACAACAAAGCAACAGATATCAAGATCTCAACAGATATCAATTTTACTCATAGATGTATTATCTGTTGCAATCCTTAAAGCAGTATACAACAAAGCAACAGATATCAAGTGGAATTTTGCAGATATGAAGTACTTGGTTTACGTTTGTAAATAACCAGTAAATAAATTAATTTACACATCTTGCAGATCACAAAACATATTGTTATACAAACCAGAATTTGTTTTAAACATCAGTCCTATTCAAGAAAATTGTTCTTTAAGGATTTTTAAATTACTGTAATATTCTAAAGGGAAACTCACGCCATTTACTGTACTAAGTTATAAACACATATATAACATCACAACCGTTAATTTTCATGTTACAGCCATTATCATTCCGAAGATGTTTCAATGGGGGTGTGGACAGCGGCACTGACCGCTGTGAACAGAGTGCACGATATCAGATTTGACACTGAGTGGAAGTCACGTGGTTGTGACGTACAAATGCTTGTTCGCCACAAACAGACACCAACTGACATGTTCCAGATGTACAGGACCCTGGTACACTCTCACGGTGAAAGGCTTTGTAGAACTGAGAGTGCGGTTAGAAAATTTTATCTGTATAAATGGAATGTACTGCCGACTATGTGCTGTAAATGATGTAAGAACTAGGTATGTTTGCTAACACTACTTAATATGTAAGAACTAGGTATTTTTGCTAACACTATTTATTGTGGCTGCTCTTGAATATAGAAACGAGTGATGCAAAAAATGTTACACAATGAGTACAGTTAGGATTTCATTTTAAAAGAAATTGTCAAAAAATAGATTAATTTGTATATAAACCATAATTTTTCCAAAAGAAAATTTATACACTCCATGTATTATGTGACAATTTGATAAAAAAAGTTTTAAGTGTGATTTCAACATTATGTTATAATTTGCAGTACTACTCAGTATTTTTTAATGTAGTACTTTATTTTTAAGCATTTTTTATAGTGTTTATTTATTCATTTTATTTTATTTATCTATATTTACATAATTTAAATATTTTTTCTAGTCAAAATGTATTTGATATTTTAAATGAAACACATTTAAGTTGAAACCAGTTGTTTTATTATTTTTTTAACACAACAAAATATAAT
>DWEM01003003.1:0-11264 GCA_018245935.1 Agara belti belti | reverse complement strand
TGTCCATGGGCGGCAGTGGCCACTCGTGACTGCTGTCAGCTCGTTCACTACTCTCATAACATAAAAAAAAATTCTTATTACAACACCCCCGGACCACAAATCGAAGTCATCATACATTATGACAAGCTATTGTCAGGAAAGAGTGGAAGAACTAAGCCAGATGGTGACCAGGAGAAAGATGGGAATAATTTTCGTTCCGAGAATAAGAGACGTGGAGGCACCCGCGTATAGCTAACATAGGATAGCTTGCATATCATTATATTGATACGTGGAGGAAAACTTTGTACCCCTTTTTAAGACAATTACTCTGAAGCAGAAGTATGAAATTTGACACAGTTAAAGTTTATATGGCGATGAAGTATAGAATGCCGGTATTTCTATAAAAAAACATTAGAAATACATTAAATTAATAAAAATGAAAACATTACCGACACTACCATACGTGTCAAATACGCACATATGAAAATCAAATATCACGTTTATTGTTTACATTCTGGTGGACAATGTCAAACAAAAAGTCCAAAGAAATGTTATAGAATTTTAAATATAATTTTATTAAATCTTATTTATGGTACGGTTCGTGTTTTTTAAATAACTCGAAAATTAATACAGAGAAAAATTTTACAAAATTATATGCATTAAATTTAATAATTGATTTAATGAACTATGCTCGATTTTCGACCGCTGCGCGACCACTAGTTAGTAAAACATTTGGATTTTTTTTTGTAAAATAACTTTTATCTAGTAGACGGCATAAACGCGCATGTCAATTTTAAGTAACTGAAGTATGTACTTTAGAATGAATCACTTTAAATATGTAGTAGACAAAGAATGAACGTACGATCTTGTTTACGATCAAGTACTTGAGATGACTTTCTGCATTTTCCAATAAGCTTTTTGGAAGCAGATTTGGATATGAATCTAAGTTGTGAACATAGCAATCGCAAATGTTCAAAAAAACCTATTTCCAGAATTGAGAGAAACTTTTAGTTTTAAAACTCTCTAATTTCTGTAACTTAACTTAACAGCGATCGGTGAAAAAGTATCAGGTGAACAGATGAACTTTTTCCCTTGAATTAATACGAATAGTTATGTCCACATCATTAAAAGTTTCAGATACACGAGCGCCACGGTAAAATCATTAAAATAACTCGCTTTTTACTGAAGTTATCACGTATTTCATTTTAGTGAATTTATATCCATTAAAAGAAAAGTAAGAACTTTGTTTTTATGTGAAGAGTAGCTAACGAGCAGACAGCAGTCGCGTCAGGCCGCTGCCACACATACACATCTGCAACCAACCTCTAATTTTAATAAGAATAAGTTGATCAGTATTAGCAATAGGACTACATTAATTGGACTGTTGGAAGTAGTACATATTTGTTGGTGTCCTCCCTAACAGAAGTCGGTCGCATATGCGGTGCTACTCTTGAGGACTAAGATGGTCGCGTGTAGTATAAGAATTAATAACAACATACATATATAGATTCATATTTCATTTGTCAGGTCTCTAACGGGATAGGCAGAAAGCACTGAGTGCGAACATAATAATATAATAACAACTGCTTCAAACTAGCCATACATACAATGTTGACACTTCCCCGGACGGGCCGGGAACTTCTACTGAAATTATCACGGCGGCCGTAGATAAATCGAAAGATTTTAACATTAACTAAATCTGTTTTGAAGACGAGCGAATACTCGTGACTGTAGGCAAAATCGTATGGAAATCAAATCAGTCATTGCCGAGACAAATAAACTGGATAATAAAGGACAACCGCGTTTCGGTTGACAATGAAAAATCAGCACTTATTGACATTGCTTAATGGACTCGTTTCTTTGCCCAACAAAGTCTTATTTACACCTCGCCGAGGACTGTAATACATTTAAGATCAAGGGGTGTTTGCAAAACAAGCTATTATGGGATCACTTGATTCCCCAAAAAAGAATTAGTAATCTTTCGTATATTTTTCATTGTAATGCCTCACGCCCGTCGGCGAAAATATGCATCTAAAGGTTCTTTTTATGAAATCTTCTGATTTGTTTTTTATCGTAATTGTGGCAGAAAATTTTTTTGGTACTAAGCTATGTAGTTTGGTACACGGTAGTTATTTTTTTAAATAATACATGTAATGGACATAACACAAAGAAACATCACATAGTACCTATATCGTCTGTCATTGTTTAGTAGCCTTAAGATAATTGTGACTAAGAATTAAAATTAAGTGTGTGTGAACCAATTTCAGTAATTATAATAATGTGTACACGATTTAATAATTTTAATGTTACATGAACACATATAATTGTTACATATTGTGTTACAAAACATTTCTTTTGGTATTAAATTGTATTTGCAGCCAAGAATGTAATAATGTTTCTGTGTAGTCATTATTTGTGTATCATTTACCATTTCAAAGTGAACTTCAAAGTGTTGTGAAAAACGTTATAAGCTAACATGATTTTTTTTTGGCTGGCTCTGACAGCAAAACTGTTTAGGTGTCAGTGCTTGGCAACACTACATTGTGTTTGCCGTAGGTCTAAAGCTTACTCCACCAAAAAGTTACTTATTCACTAATAAATACCTAAATCTTGAATCTTTTGTCTTTTTTTAATACAAATGCTTATTGTAATTAAGTAATATTTATTTAAGGTTTAAGATTTTCAAATAATAATATGATCAACCACAAATGAACTATCGTGGATAACCCTAGAAGAACATTTGCACCAGATCAATAGATTTTAAACAGAAACAGAACACATTTTAGAAACAGCTTTGATAATGCTATCATTGGATAATTAAAATGTGTGTCTTATAACAACACATGCTAAAAAGTATGTAGTTGGCAGGTTATGATGACAAAAATATTAAGTATGTTTTGTACGATCTCTCAGTAATAATCCCGCATCCCCGCTGTCCACAAATTGAATTAAATAAATAAAACTGTGATTGAATAGGGCTTAGCATTTATGAGTGGAAGAATTCAAGATTACACAAGACACACCACAAAGAACTTTAATGGATGTAGTATGTTGTACAGCCCCACCTACCATACTTTACGTTACATACCCAAGAGCTTCCCATCATATTGTCATTTATTTCCATTGAACATAACACTTTTACGTAAAAATGTTAAAACTGAGACAGTTAACAATGCCAACTCACAATTCTTTTCTAATATACAAATTATGCACTTTAAGTGGAAGGAATTAGGAATAATTACCAATTGATTGAAATTATAAAACTCATTACATTAATGTTATTTAAGCTGTTCTTAATTTAAAAAATGGGATTTCATTCCTTGTCTGACTAATAAAGAAAACAAAGAAAGAAATAACATATAGAATATTACCAAATTTTCAACATTTAATAATACAGCGATAAGTAACAATAAATGATTATGTACAATATTACTGCTACTCTTAAAGGCAAATTTAAATTTATGTTGAAAAGAAAACAATATTTGAGGCAATTATAAATGAAACTAATTTTGTCAGTTAATAAGTGTAAGGTGAAAGGTATTTCCTATTACAGTACCGTAACGATCTTCTACATACAAAACGAGAAAAACAAACAAATAACAAAATTGTTTTCCTTTTAATTACCCTGGTAAAATGTTTAAGAATTTAAACTTGTACTTACAATTAAAAAATAATGACTTCAATGGTATGCTTCGCCCAAAAAGTTTAGGCCCATTCACTGAGTTTTAAAAGAAATTTAAAGTTCCACGTCCACAAATTTATAAAATGCACCGCCACACACCAGAAAATAATAACCAATAAATGTTAAAAAATAAGATTAAAAGAAAAATTTGTGACTTTATTTCAATAACCAAATACAAAGTTTCCGTTCTCGATTCTATTCTATTTCATTATATCGCGAATAAACGAAATATACATTCGAGACCGGGATGCATTATTGACTGACTGACATTAAGCACCTGAATCCCTGGAACCCGATATGACTCTGACAGCAGATTGAAGTTCAATGTTGCTACTAATCTACAAGCCCTTTTTTACATACACATTTTGTGTACAAATTATTTCAGATAATTTCTAGGGGAATATTGATGATAGACAATAATAAATACTCCTTTTTAAAATCAATCATACCAATAGTATAACATTTGCGATTCAGCTCTAACTTATAAGTAATCCATTCAATGTTCAATCTTATTGTACAAAAAGTCAGTTCTAAAAATGTGTAATGGTAACATTAGATAGTACAACCATAAGCCAGAAACAAATGTACAACTTAATATATCAGTCGTCGATATCATCTAACATATTTATATGCGTAAGAATATTTATTGTACATTTTAATGCCCAAAATTATGTAAGTAGAGATGCAAATATAACTTATAAAAAATGAATTTAGTATTTTTTTCACTGAATTCTCTATGTATTATGACTGGATTACTAGATTATGACTATGACTGTTAAAAATAAATCAATTGACATTAACATTAAGAAAACGTAATGAGACTAGCACACATAATTTTAGTAGATCATTTTTATTGCCTTACTTCTTACGATTTTTATATAATTGCAATAATATTTTACAGTTTACTCGTAATTATTGAAATAATTGGTTTTATACATATAATCAGAAAAATATACATTGCTTCATTTTTACTGCATTAACTCAGTTGGATGATGCCTCAATCGAATTATTGGCCTTTCTTACCAAAGAAGATAGCAGAAGATGTTGATTTTACAGGGGAACCATCATTAGTACGTTAATGTCTTTTATATTTAATGTTTTTTACCAAACAAAAATTAATGTAATCTTACTTGTTGTTAGTCTAGTATTGTTATAATACTCAATTAAGTAAATAGAACAATATAAGTATGTACCTACCTTATGGATTATTTGTATGCGGTCATAATAGTGTCACAAGATTATGCACACTAATGACTACCTCCACACTTACGTGGGAGCTAAGTATTAAGGTGCAGTAGATACGTAGTTCACTCACATTTAAATTATACGGAATTTAACACATGTCCCTTGTACGTAATTTTGCTAGTTTACCCTATTAATTTGTCTACTCCATTACACAATTATTGTTTAAGATTAAACAAATAAGGGATATTATTTGTTTTAATTGAAGCCTGTAGATAAGTCTAGTTAAATATTATATTATCGTATTTCTATAATAAGGATTACATACGAGCGAGATAGTACAACACCAATCTACTCGTATTATATGGTGTGTGTCTCGTTCGGCTCCGGCGGCGATCGTAGCAACACAGACGTAGCTAAGGTCAAAATTTTCGAGTTTTAAATTAAGATGTACATTTACGAATGTAAGTCCACACCTTTATAAATTTTCTGGTCATCTTTATAATATCTATTCAGATATTATTCTGGTGTTTGATATAAGGAAATATGTATTATATACAAGCTTACCTGTTCCATCGTCATAGAAGGAAGAAACTCAGAAAGAGAGGTTACAAGATCATTTCAAATTCAACTCATATCATTTAAAATGTTATTTTTTCAAAATAATTCCACTGTTGTATTTGTTTGTTTTTGTATTTATTTAATGTGTTAGTACATCAATAAAACTTACGACTAGGTACCTATATATGGAATTTAAATGTATCTAACAATATAGAACTAAATATAGATAATAAATATTTGCTCTATGTATTAATCATTTTTTGTTTCACTTTTTAAGCAAAGACAGCTAGGCCTCATGGAAGGAGAGGTGAAAGAAATTCAAATGGAATTGGCGGCGATCAAACGAAACCGAACAGACTTACATGTTTCTAAACAGAAGTCTTATCCGACGGTGAGCAAATGGTATTCGTGGCAGTAAAATAAAAACAGACTAAACAAACATTCTACCAGTTTTCTCCCCATTCAATTTAGGCTTACCCGTCCATTTGACTAATTCAAGCCATAAATGCAAATTGACACGATTGTTGGAATATTATGTTTGTAAGTGAATAGCAATGCGACTCAATTGTGCATTGCACGCGCATAGTTCAAGGCGGTTGAGAAAAGCGGTATACGATTTTAAAGTAATTTTGTGCTACCTTGTCTTTTACAGGAGACTTTGTTGTAAATAGTAGGTACAGCTAACGTTCATTTTGCTCGAAGCTATAAAACCCATTTTCAAACGGTTTCTGTGATGTTGCGTACATTAATTGAATCGTTTATTTTCAAGTTTTAAAATACCCAACACAGACCTGTATGCGTTTTTGCAGTCCATAATGAAATTTTCAGACGGGACAATATATTAACGGCAATTTATAGATGTGTTGTGACCACCGCGGGCTAGGTTAGGACTTCAAGGAAAAACCTACAAGCACGAGTTTTAGCCCGATGTGAGCTACATCTACATCGTCCTTACATTTTTAAATAAGCCACTTACACAAGTTATACAAGTACAATACACTCATACAAGTTATCGACAGATGTAAAATCGATTGAAACAATAATTTTAATTGTTTACCGTGCAACTTTAGAAAAAAAAAATTTTTTGGCACTTTTTAAAACAAGAGTGAATAGTCATTTTTTAGGCAAGCGTGCTACATCGTAGGTTGCATCTTCGCTTAACATCAGACCAGATAGCAGCCAAACGTTGTATTATTTAAGAAAAAATATCTTTTGATTTTTACCAGGAACCCCCCGGGGCAGTCGAGACTGCGCCGTTTTTGGACAATGTGAACATGTATCGCGATGACGAGCCCCCAGCAATTGTACAGGTTTTGTCACTTTACCAAATAATATCTACTATGTAACCAACATATGTATATTTCAATACTAATATTATAAAGAGGTATTGTTAGTGTGTTTGTATATAGGAGCCTAGGAGGTAGTCTTCGAAACTACTCATGCAATTAAAAAAAATCTTACACCGGTAGGTACAATGCTACGTTATCATTGGGTGACATAGACTGTATATCATTAAAAAAAAACAGAGATCTCTATTAAAACTCCAATGATGTAACCCAAAGCGTAAATGAACATTTGTTACATCGCGTGCGCTGCTGTAACTATTGATAGACCAAAATAATGTAGCTACTACGACTTAGTAGAACACATCATTGTCTACAAGTTTACCCAACCTAATTGAAGCAGGTTTTTTAAAATCTTAATTGCACCCGTGCTGCCAAACCCGGGGCGGGTCGCTATTGAATAAATATAGGTACCTATAGAGAACTTCGTTAAAAAGCCTTCTACGACTTTCAACTTTATATATTTTACTTTGCGCTAAATTAGCTCTGCATTGTATACCGCCTGTATAATAACGTAACGCTGGAAGCGCTCCGTAATAATTGCTATGAAATTGTATCAAGCTCCTTTATACTGTTTGCTGCAAAGATAAGTGGAGAAATATTAAACTCTTATAAAATAGATGTAACTTAATAAATTTCCTTGTTTTTATTTACATAAAGCAAAAGTCGGTCGAAGTGTGTGCCCGGCTTTGGGTGATGAATGTTATGATATCTACAGCATTCCTGTCTCCGTGATCTTGTATCTTGACAGTACGAGTAATTAGTTATTTAAAAATGTTTCAAGATTGACAAACTGCGCGAAGAACTAATCAGAGCAAAGAACCTGGCAGACGAGGAAAGATTTCAACGAGAAAAATACGAAATGAAATTGAGAGACTTGGAGTCGAAACTCAACAATATCTGCGGTGCCGGACCGGTCTCCGATAAAGTAAAAAAATCGATTATTATTAATATATTGGTACATTTTGAGGTATTTTCTTCAAGCGAGCAAGTTCAACTAAAAATAGGCATTTTTATAATCATTTCATTTTTACAATTTCATATGTTAATAAGGTAATCTTACCACAGCTTCGTCAAGGTCATAATGCACGTTTTCCATTTCAATATTTGCGGTTGACTGTTGTTTGGTTTTTCTCCAAAGGCAGCACCTAAAAATTTTCTTTACTCGTTATCGTAAGCAACTTTTATTTTCTCATAAAGGAAATATAAAAATATCGGTAACTAACCAAAAAAAAAAAATAATTGTAAGAGACAGTACTTACCGTGAATGCTGTCTCTATTATGGCAATCTATTGTGTCTAAAGCTTTAGTAAGAGTGGCGTAATAATGAAATTAGACGTAGCATCGTTATTACCGTTTTAAAAATGCATTTGTATCGATTTAATAACAGTAGGTTTACACGCATGTAGGAATATTTACGGACAAGCTGTGCAATACATTTTCGAAATTACTCTGAACGAAAAAGCAAATGAACAAATCGAGTTCATTGCGTTGTTTGTTCATCGTTGCAATTGTGTATGTGTTGATAGGAATCACAGAAAATTACCAACGAAGAAGTGAATACTTTGAAAAGTCGTATACGCGATCTGAACGAGGATATTGAAGAAATGAAAATAACAACAGCGGAGAAATCTGAACAGTTGCAGGAGTACAGGGCGAAGGTAATCCTTTCACAAGTATGATAAATTACGTACTTACTTACTAAGATGACTCAATGACCCAAACTGTCTCTTGGCCTCTGACACAAGAAATAAAATATATTGGTTCCCGGTATTTGTACTTTCGAAAAAGTTTCAACTTTGTTAGTAAACTTTTTGTACGACTAAACTACGAGCTTCTGCATATTACATGCTAATAATTTTTCTACTCTGCATCGTTTTCAGGTCAAAGTTAGAGTTTTTGTCGATTGCCATGTTTCTTAAAGGGTAAATTAATTGATGAACTTTTCTTACAGCTAAAATATAAAGCGATTGTTGTTTAGCTAATGGTTTCTTTAAGGGTTTTTTGAATTATCACCAGAAATTTATTGTTTAATGTGTCCTGTGCAGTACAGATTTTATTACTTTTACATTGAAATAAAAAGTTATAAAGTTTTTTTTTCGAAAATGCCGCATCCATTTTAATATTTCCAAGTTTTGTTCGCAATAACTGTACCAATATGTTGCAAGATTTTAGGGTTATTCTACACACTCGTGCAGTCTTGCTCAAGGATAGCATCAAAAGAATTTTCAGGCATCTAGCCCACATCACAGGTTCTGCTGTGGATGTGTTATAGATAAAAATATTCCTGGTGCTGCGAATACGCTGTCATACGAAAACACTATTTCATCTTGATTGTTACTATCACATTTCTATCTGGTCTGCCACATATCCGAAGTTCTATACATTTAGTATCTACTTAATTATTTGTTCGGCGTCACGACTCTCATCTGGGTACTTTGATCACATTATAATTTGTCCAAGAGGTGAAAATTTCTTTCAGAATTTTGTATACTTATTACGATTTCACTAAAGGGAAAGTTTATGAATATGCGCTGTTGAGTTCCCACATAGGAATAATTCACCTAAGGGCCGTTTTCCTGTCACGGGGTTCCACGCACGCGTGCCACACTTATCCTATCGTTTCATAGATGCTTTTCTATATGTTCTATCATAGATGCTTTTCGACATCTATAAAATGATAGTGACAGTCACAAGGCCTAAGTTTTGTTGAACCAAGACTGCATTGTGATGCGTATAGACCTTTGAAAAGTTTCCCGCCACCTGTTATTATTATTCACACGGTCGTGTGGTTTGACAATTTTATTACAAAGTGCTTATGTGAAATATGCCATATGTTCCTAATGTCTCTTTTCTTATGAATATTTTATAGCTTAAAACCATTATCCATAGTGTGGCCTTGACAGTAGTTTCTTAGATACGTATGTACCTAATATATCGTATTTTAATCGTTATAGATTCACACATAAGGATTTTTACATAATATTTTATATTTTCCAATAGGAATAGCAACGTGTTGATTAATGGGTAATTATAAATAATGATGCAAAACTACCCTCAACTTTCCTACAAATTAGTTAAAACTATCTGTCCGGCTCTTGTTTAATGTATCTCCAACCTATCGTAAGAGGGGAATGAAATAGGGTTTCCGGGATTGCGGGCGGTGGGAGTGGGCGATGGAATCGTCCAGACAGCAATTCCGGGAAGGACGACGCTGTGTGTGGCCCCCACTCGTCGCCAGATATGAGCTCGCAAAAGTCATCGCGCTGGAGGACTCCGGTTAATTCCGTTTAGAAATCCCGAAGCACTCCAATAGCGCTAAGGAAGGTCACCGAGGGGGTTTTAGTGTGAAAAAAAACCCATGTAACCGGCTCTATCCCAAGGTACCGTGGTACCTTTTGAAGGTTTCCCCCCCCCGGCACCAAAAGACGGCTCTAATATAAATAGTTATATTTTTAGCAGTAGATACAAAAGTGGTGTAACTTTCATGACTGGTGAAACGCGTGTATCTTACTTATTAACTAAAAATGTTATAACAGAACCGAACAATAATCTATCACATCTCCAGTATTTACAAGCTCAACAACAAGTGGAAGAGTTCAGGAGGCAGATGGAGGTGATCGATTTCGACAATAGACAAGTTTCCGATCAAATCCAAGTCGAGATACAGAAGATGAAGGTAAGTAGGTGCAGCGCAGTCTTTGTTATAAATACAATTATTAATTGACGTGTGATTTGATGTAAATTGTTTTTTTTTTCGTTAAAATAAAGAAGGATCACACTGGCGATTATCATCTATCGCAGGCGTCGCGTAAACTAAAATACTATTTGCGTATGCGCAAGGCCGTACAGTATTGATAGTCTAGTTATTTGAAATTTATGGTGGTAGACCGTGGGGAACTCTGGACTCCCTGGACCCTTCCTCCACCTTGTAAACGCCCATGCATATCACCATCGTCATCACGTTCACAGCTGGACTACATACATATTCTCTTACAACAAGGGTACGTTGCAGAATAAATTTTGTGCTAAATTATTCAACGCTCTCTTTGTACCTCTATTTCTGGTTTGCAATAAAAATGTTAATAAAACCTTAATGTATTCGCGAGACACGTATACGGCAGTGACTCTATAGCTGTCGACAGTTGATTGATTGAACGCAAATGCGGTAGGTAAATTCTTGCCATTCAAACTATAATCTACAAGAATCTAGTCGGAGGGAGATAAAAATTTGCCTTTAATGTGTAAATACTGCGAACTTACAAGGGAGTGTTAAAATGTTACATCACATTATTATATAGCATCCTTCATTTATGTTCAGGCTTACAGTATTCAAATAGTTACAGTTTAGGGCAACACCTATTCTCATAGTGCTCCGGATTTGAAGATGTGGATAGTGTTCCAGCATCGATATGATTTAGTATTCGATATGTTGTGTGTATACAGGTAACTCCTAGTTCGGTAAGCAACGCTTGCTGTAGTTATTGTAAATTCTTAGCTAAGTTAGTGATAAAAAA